>JACJUY010007318.1:5365-15514 GCA_014220935.1 Platorchestia sp. MABIK
TTTTGGCTACGGCATTGGCATGTTTCATCACGATAAAATTTAAGAGTTTTTTACTATGCACACTGTACAGTTTTGATATAACAAATTGACTCGAGTAAATGCTACTCAAATCGATTCAAGCAGACTGTATCTCAACAAGCTTCCAGTGCAAGAATTCAACATGCGTTTTTCATTAGAAACTAGCACGCACTGAGGAAAATTTTACTCGGCGAAACTTTTATTCAAAGTCGAAATTGACGCAAGAAAGTAATAAAATGTCTTAAACTGCAGGGCTATAGTAATCCTGCTTAGAAAAAAATTGTAAAGATGTCCCCTCAATACAGTAAAAGATTTTTAGCGCATCTACCTACTTGTCGGTTGGTTTTCAGGTTGAAACTGAGAAAACATTCAGCAACTGTGTGTGTAATTTCGAGGTGCACTCAAAACTATGCGACGTGTGCGTAGTGTAAAAGCTATATGAAAATTAAGCATGAGTGGATTCAAAATCCATACAAACCTCTCCAACCACTACTCAAGATGCAAAGAATCTTGACCAATCTATTGTCCAATATACACCAATATATTTTCCAATATACCCAAATATTTTCCAATAGATACCAATACATTTTCCAATATATACCAATATATTTTCCAATATATCCTAATATATTTCCCAAGATATACCAATATATTTTCAAATATATACCAATCTTTTCAAATATATACCAATCTATTTTCCCAACATATTTTCCCATTCTTGCTGGGTTAGAAGATGCGTGTGCTTGTGAACAGTATTCAGAGAAATATTTTGTACTATTTTCAAGTAATTTATGAAAAGTTTTTTGTTAGAAATTTCACCTGCTATTTTCATTATCATTCATCCGTGTTATCTAGTTTAGCGCACTAAGGGAAAACTGAGGCCGTTTTACTTACTCGAGTTAGGTAGTTTAGGCTGCGATTTCAGAAAAAAACACGTTCAATTAAGTTCCTCCCGCTTGAGCGGCCAGAAGTATTATTCCTCGATCACGCCATGAATTTCGTTAACGGCAAGTGACACCCTGCGCTATATCATAAATCAACTATCAATTACACCGAAAGCCTCCTCTTGATACTGGTGATCTCAGTTGATTTTTGAGGCTTCTCATCAGCCATGAATACTGAACGTGTTTGCGAAACATGGTGCAGTGGCTTCACCAGGTGAAAACGACTTTACGATCCGAATGCTTCTGAATCAAAATTGAGCGTTCCCAACTATAAAACCGAGTCGGTCAACCTGTCATTTTAATCTCTACAGGCGTATCGTGTTCCGGGGAAACATTTCTTGCACAGCGAGATGCAAAATTAATAGTGTTCTGACCCATTTTTCATTCAAAGAAAGATGTATAAATGTGTATAATCTACATAATATTCTGCTTGTTCCTCCCTTAGTTAGTTAGTCCATCCGTTACGCTCTCATCCGAGTTTGCAGTATCATGGATACCGAATTCCTGAGTGTGACATTGAAAGATCGCCTTTACATGCTCGATACGTTTGACATTTTATCTGGTTAGCATAGTTTAAGTAATCGTGATGAAATTTTTTCACGGGTCCATAATTTTTTATGTTTGACATATTATCAGGATAGCTTTGTTTAGGATAGGATAGTAATATATGTTAGGTGAGGATGGGTTAGGATAGAATATGTTATGTTAAAATTTGCTAGGTAATGTTGAAGGATATTTTTCACGGGTCCCCCTAGCTGAACGATGACATTGCTTAACTCATTGATTACGACAATTCAAATGATTCAGGATAGGATAGGTTTGTATGGATCAAATTAGGTTAGGTTAGGATAGGATAGGTAAGGATAAGATATATAGGTTAGGATAGGTTAGTATAGATCAAATTAGGTTAGGTTAGGATAGGATAGGTAAGGATAAGATATATAGGTTAGGATAGGTTAGGATGGGATCGGTTAGGATAGGATAGTTTAGGATAGGTTAGGTTAGCATAGGTTAGGTTATATTGATGAAATTTTTACTGGCTCTTGTTTTTTATGTTGCACATATCATCAGGATAGCTTTGGTTAGGATAAGACAGGTTAGCATATGTTAGGTTAGCATGGGTTATGGTAGAATTTCTTAGGAAACGTTGACCGAATTTTTTCACCAGTCTACCTAGCTAATTGATTATATTGCCCGTGGAATTTCCACGGGTCTTGCTAGTTAGTATAACTAATAAAATGAAGGAAGTGTACAACGATGGATATGACGACGATGAAAACGACTTTGATCGTTGCGATTATAATGATAAGTGAGTGGATGAAGCTTTCAACGCAATTTTATAGTTTAAAATCATTAATTCAATTGAAGAATTACTTTCGCATGCATTATATAAGCCACAACTAATACCTTCACCTAGAGCCAACTGTGAGATTACTAGCTCATTGAACTCATTTTTTTTTTCCAGTAAAATTTATTATAATTCTTGTGATGGGTGGTGGATGCTACCGCTCGAGTTAACTTTCGCAATGAAAAAAAATATAAGAATTAGAAAAACAAGTGTTTCACAAGTTTTTCACACGCAGTACGCTTTATTCCTCCTCGCATCATCTCTGTGTTAGAAAGCCCGATAGCCATGAATTAGGGCATCCCAGTCACTGAGCAGTGAGCATCCAAGGCGCTCCCCCATAGCAGCACTGCTGGTCGTATGCAATCTCTCTCTCAAAGCTAAGTATCTCTGACTCATCCAGTTTATCAAAAGCGCTTAATTAATTAATTTCCTCTCAGGTCGATGTACGATTTAATTATCGCTGGTGGCGTTTTGTACCAAATGTCCTCTGTCAGGCAGACTTTTTGCTAGAAATGAATGTCATGTATGTTATATTAGCTCTTCGCTAGTAGATTAGATTATTATTTAGTTTAAGCCTCCCTATCCGCAAGAAATGCGATCCAAAGAGAGGAAGAAGGAAGGCACCATTTATAGGATGGAGTTAAGGGAACGCGGAATCTATGCAGAAAGGGCATAGAAACAGTAAGTTGAGAAAGAAGTTCATGAAAGAAAATCAACGTTGAAGAAGAAAGTAGTAGGTGCGGAAAAATAGGACAGCAGTGAACCGAAAAAAGATGGTCTTTAGCGTAACAAAAACATCTTATTTCATCAAAAAGAAGGCCTACCTAACTCTCAGCTCGGGCCCTCACATTTTCCCCTTGGGAGCGCTAATTCCCATAGGAACAATAGTTGTATCCCCTGAGGGGCTCTTCACTATAGTATAAAATTGTCGTGTACGTTAGGTTAAGTCTTTACTAGTCAATTTCAGTCTTTCGAAGTGTATCAATTCCTGTGTTTTGAAAAATGAGAGATAGGCATGAAATGAGACCACGTAACCATTCATTTTAAAGAATGACAGATTATATATCAACAATTATTCAATTTTATATGCTCCTCAAGGAGCGGGGCCTCTCGTTTATCATAATAATTGCTATCATTAATGTGATGAGAACGTTGAAAAGTCCCGTTCGACTTCGATTGACAAAATAAAAGAATGTGGCAAGAAAAACGTCACGCCGACGATGATAGCAGCGAATGTAGGTAGGACTTGAGCACATTTCAGTCATATAAGTTTTATGATTTTATCACGTTCATGCTTCAAAAATATAGCTCCACAACAATCTCAATTATTTGAGTACGTTGTTTCTTAGTGTAAATAGTGCTCAAAAAATGTGGCTATATTCAGAAATTTTAATCATATATCAAATATTTTACACTTTTTGCTTTGGAAGGGTAGTACATTCTATATCGACAAAGTAACTGGAATGAGTGGTACTGTAGGTGAATTGGGTCCCTTCTGCGACGTTACAGACTTGATAAGGAGTTGGTACATAAGATGGTGCACTAAAATCATATGCTTCAAATGAATAGCTCCAATAAGCACTGTCCACTACAGAACACTGGTGAAAGCCATGTGGTGGAGATGTAAGTACGTACAAATCAAAAGACATAACCAAAGACAGTATTTGATCATCAAATGATCAAATACCATAAATCAGAAATTATTGTTCTAAGAGAACGTCCCTTGGGTCTGACATGAAGGTTTTATCTAGTAGCGTACCAGAATTTGGGAAGACGCGTGAAGACTTCATGGTTATTGGAAGGACAAATTTAAACTGAAATGCATTTGAAGAAGCTGAGGCTTGCTCGTAGATTTTATGTTTTAGAAGATCGCACTCGAAATTGATCGTACCTAAGGCCTTGATTACATTCGTGCAAGATGACTAACCTGGCAGATTTATTCTTGAATGGTGTACGCGCTCGGTCCTAGATTCTCTCTGCATGGTTCACATTTAAGGATTACATCTTTGCCCAACAGCAGTTGCAATTGAAGCAATGCTATTTGAACTGGTCATAATTGTCCCTAACATGTTTGTTGAATGGTGTGCGGTAAATCGCGTTCCGTCTCAGCCACCTCTCCCGAGTGCAGATTTCCTGATACAACGAGGTTTTATATATTTCACTCTTCACGAGCCTGCACTAAAATAGTGTTCTATAACCCAGCCGAAGCTGTCGTACTTTGATATGATTGGGAAACGACTACCTGAGAATGAGAGTGATGCAAATGTGGGCCAATAATCAGGAGCTATTTGATTGAAATGCATTGTCCTGAAGTAGAGGTTCCCATTTACGGGCCAACGTGTGGAAATTATGTTTAGAAGTTGAAATTTTTCCGCATTATTATTTAGTAACTCATTATTATTACTTCATTATTTAACTCATTATTTCTGAGTAACTCTGCTCTGGTGGCTCTGCTATGAAATATTAAAACCCTCGTTCATTACATCAAAATACCTCGTTAAGTTAACGAAAACAACAATCATGCAGCGAATTTGATGAGCGAACCTCTTGAGAATTGGTGAGAGCGACGCAACTTTTTAACCGTGCCATAATTAGAATTTCTACCGGAAATACTGAGGTTATTTAGAGAGTGAGAGGCCTTATGCAATATTGTTCTCTTAATTCTACTGAGCGGCAACTAATTTATTGCCTGTGAAATGCAGGTGATGCTCCATACTGTGTGGGATATTCCAAACTTCTTGGGGCACACAGAATACCTCAGTTCCACTTGATTCCTGATGCACAGACTTGTGTGAAAACGAAACACTATTCCTTTTCATCATTTCGCATGAAAAAGGATATGTCCCATAAATATTTTCCCAATGTGTGGCCACCGTATTCATCCTACACAAGCAAAACAATTAATATAACCTGAGTAATACATTTAATAATAAGTGAAAGTAATACAAAGGGATATCCACATTAATGTTTTCCCAATGTATGGCCACTGTATTCATCCTACACGAGTAAAACATTCAAGTTCAAGATCTAGGAGTATTATGATTGTTCACCATTAATAGTAAGCTTGCTATCTTAGTTTTTAAGGACAATGTAGTGTCTAAGGCTATGGAAAGAGTTTCAAAAATTTCATTATTTTTTAATATATTTAATATTCGAAAAAGGGATATTGCTTGCATTTACCGCATATTACTCGCTCGTTTCCTGTGTAACAGGGAAAACAGAATGGGAGATTTTCTATGTGATATATTCGTAAAGTGTTGCGCGCGTCTACACTCTTTGAGAGAACCGTTGGGAATAAGGTTTTATGTTAATGTTTCTCAGTAATGCAATAGCGTCGGATGTGACGTCATCAATTGTAGGTATTGCTGTTTTCTTCACAGTTATATCAACGTGGCTTACGTATTACTTTGTTGTGTTCTTGATTCTGCCAATAGTTTCTAAAATTTATTCCGGATACTATAGCAGCGGAATAACTCCTCATCGTAGCGGTTTATGCATGTATAAATGTACATCGGGCTCCAATTCAAGATGTTTTGCAAGTGAACATGTGAGCAATTACGTTCATGTGGTGCGATCGTTATTTCGATCTCTTAGCTGCAGCTTTTATTCGAGATGTTCCACTTTTCGAGGGCTATTTCTTACTCATACTTGTGCGTGCCTGTACTTGATTGAGGTTTTCATATGCAATTGCAGTCTATGAAAGACTGAATGTGCTAAAATTTTATCATGGCTTAGCGGGGCTGTGAGGAGGAACAGCCTAATTGTACGTGTATTTCGTACTGAGTGAAACTGAGCAGCTGTAGAGCAGACGTGTTGCATGTAAGGTGAACGAGATACAGTATGGAAAGGCGATTCCGTCACTCAAGTGACCTGAAAATGCTGTTTTTGTGTCGCACTTGCACCGTGCCTGCAGCCTCGAATTACTGTACTACACCCGTAGCTAGGGTCACGGAAACACTTTAAATTTTATGCTTAATTTATTCACTCCAATTCAAAAGCAAGCTCAGTCTAAGTGGCCAGTTGATGACGAGTTCACAACACAAGGCTGGCAGCCCTGTCTTGTAAGTGACTTGGTTCGAATGAAGAGAAAGGCGGGACTGGAATACCGCTAGCACGGCAGTGAGGAAGGAGCGAGTTGAACAGCCGAGCCTCAAGACAAATCCATTCACTGGTCTAATGAAGGCATTGCTGTGAAGCTGGCTGAGCTCTGTGCACCCTCGATGGCAGTTGAATCATCTAGGAATTGTTTTGCAAATGTGATGTATGTGAGTTCAGGGTAAGTGTCTATTGTGCGTGGATCAGGCAGATGTTCGTCAGATGTGAGATAGGCATCAGCCTGATGTTGGGTCACTCGTTGGTGGATTGGTGAGTCTGTAGCCTGTGGTGAGCACCTGCAACACAACGTGTCGTGTTATCAACATCACCACACGCCACGGAATAACTCCCCAACACTCACTCATCTGTTGCACACAACTGTCTCACACTTTTACACTCATCACGCACCGCACCACTACACCGTCATACCACTTCACTCTCCACACGACACCCACAACTCACCACGCTACGGGCAGTTAGCCACATTGACTGGCAGATCACAGTAGCGACTCTCAGCGTCGAAGACAGTGTCACCGATGCACTTGGACACCACGTAGCGGAAGGATCCACGCGTCACCTCGCGGCACGTGTAGTACCTGCCATAGAGCAGCTCTCATTACTATGAAAGGCTGTTGCCCCCAAGTGAGGAGCCCTGCCCTGCTCACTGGAGCTCCACTACACGCATGCGCTCCCCCACTCACGGAGAGGGCACGTTCTGCAGGCTGGTCGTGTGCCCAGGTGGTCGGGAGTCTCAGTTATTGTCTGTTGCTCTTTATAAGCCCATAATATCAGTATTGTTGAAGAATTCATCGATCTTTTCAACTACATATAATTCTATTAATTTTGAAAATAATACAGTAACATAGTTTACCCAAGCTATTCAAGTAGAAGTGATAATTCGGAAAAGACCACTGGAGCAACCATTTTTTTTGGCAGGAACTGTCGACGGCAGGAAAAGTCCAAAGCGAACCTGGGAAATCATCAACAACGCAGCACAGTTCATGAATTCATACCGAATAAATAATTTTGGATGCTCCTAGCTAACAGCAGTTGATTTCAACTCTTTTTTTTCAAAAAGGAACCTTCAATTGAAAACCAGTGTCTTAGTTCTTGTGCAAGGGCCAGCGTCTGATGGACATTACGTCCTGTCAAGCTCACGCACAAATTCACACGAAGGTTGCTCTGAGATTTCTACTTCCAATTTCACGATCTTGGACGATATCAAAGCTCAAACGACTTCAGATTTTTTGTTATCTAACTTATTTTTCTGAAATGCGTCAGCAATCAACGATTCATAGTCACATGAAATCTATTTTCCATTACCCAATTTTTTCCGAATCTATTTTGAGACCCACAATCAAGTGAGGGATTTACAATAATGATGTATTGGATTACAAATCAACACAATTTAGATATTGTAACTAGCTTTGGGGTAAAGCCTCGTCAGTGAAAAAAAATTATTTCATTCGTATATTCGTACTATAAAATGTGTGTGTTAGCCTTGTGTGACAATCCTTTCCCCTTTCCGACTCGCGCGCGGTAATCTTTCTTGCGGGGATTATTTCGATAAAAAATTCAAAGAATTATTGATTGGTAAAGCAAGTTCCAGAGCTACGTACTTGAAAATAGAGTGTGTACGCTTCAAAAAGTGCTTTCAAATTACCAGTATATTAATCATTCAGTTTTCAATGCAGATTTAGAGACTTCCATTATACTTTCATTTTCAAATACAGACGTACTCACTTCCATTATACTTGCAACAATATTAAAGTCTTCCACAGAAATCATCAATAACGTAGCCCAATGTATAAATTGGGTTCAAGGGTGGAAAAAGTGAAGACAATTCTCTACGGCGTTCTTCATCTCCATATCCAGTATTTCTAACCATTCTTAAACTTAGAGTAATTTAGGCTTGGGAATGCATTTTCATATTTTTCTCTCAACCATTGTTCAACTAATCATCATAATAAGCCATCTATAGTTTCTTAACCTATGGTCTTCAGGTTGAAACATTTCAAAAACCAATGTGAAGCATTTTTTGCACCAACTTTGCCATAATTAAACAAATCTTGATTTTTCATTATATATGATGACGTTCTTGGACAAGTTTAATTAAATTTTGACCTCTAATTTACGTTTGTTTCATTTGCTTGAGTGTATGGCGAGGGCGCGTCAGTTCGGGTACGCCTGTCTCAATATGTCCGTGCTCCAATTTGAGCATAAAGATCTAGTGTCGTCCTGCCAACGCTGGTGCATACTTTGAAATTTGCATCACAGGAGCCACGTCCCGGAGTTCCCTTTCATTTCCATCAAAACTTGCAGCTAAAGCCAGCGACTGTCAGGGTACAAGATCACGCACTCACAGTTCCGTAAGAAATCTCACTTCTTGCAGTCATTCTCGTAGGGGTAGCGCGTGTTGACGTTCGTGGCCGTGCAGGTGGCAGGCTTCGTTGTGGGCTCAACACACCGCCCGTTGGTACAGGGCTGATCTGGAGTGCACGTTTGCACGAATTGTGGGACGTAATTGAAAGGGGGAACAACGTCTTGTGAGGCGCAAATCATCACTGTGGACGTGTCGAAGGCGTCACAGAGTAAGCTGAAGGGCTCACAGGCGCAGGGAGTCCCGGCTGATGCTATGCACTGCGCCATCCCACTCACAATGTTGCACACCTGCGCAGGTGAGGAGTATTTGTTACTCCCCTTCCTGCTCACTGTCATCGTGTTCATTATAGTGATCGGCACTTATGATGCTATCATGCTCACATTACCTGACCATCGCGGCACAACTGGGACTCTACGGCGATCGCATCGGGTGCCGAGCACGTGCCCAAAGATACGCAGCTGGCACACGTCGTACCCGCCTCTTGGCAAATGACGGCTGCACGCGTGCAGGACAACAAACACCTGCGGCAGTGGCGAGAGACGAACTTTGGTGAATGACTTGGGAGGTGAATGGTCGTAATTGTTTGCTTGTCAATGCGTCTTCATCACGCAGAAACAGGTGGAAACAAACACACGGACCTCAACAGCAGGTGGAGACAAAGGGAAACACACACAAGGACCTCAGCAGCAGGTGGAGACACAGGGGAACCCACACAAGGACCTCAACAGCAGGTGGAGACACAGAGAAACACACACAATGACCTCAACAGCAGGCGGAGACACAGGGAGACACACTCACGGACCTCAACAGCAGGTGGAGACAAAGGGAAACACACACAAGGACCTCAACAGCAGGTGGAGACACAGGGAAGCACACACAAGGACCTCAACAGCAGGTGGAGACACAGAGAAACACACACAAGGACCTCAACAACAGGTGGAGACACAGAGAAGCACAAACAATGACCTCAACAGCAGGCGGAGACACAGGGAAGCACACACAAGGATCTTAACAGTAGGTGGAGACACAGGGAAGCACACACAAGGACCTCAACAGCAGGTGGAGACACAGAGAAACACACACAAGGACCTCAACAACAGGTGGAGACACAGAGAAGCACACACAATGACCTCAACAGCAGGCGGAGACACAGGGAAGCACACACAAGGATCTTAACAGTAGGTGGAGACACAGGGAAACACACACAAGGACCTCAGCAGCAGGTGGAGACACAGGGAAACACACACAGGGACCTCAACAGCAGGTGGAGACACAGAGAAACACACACAATGACCTCAACAGCAGGCGGATACACAGGGAAGCACACACAAGGACCTCAAAAGCAGGTGGAGACACAGGGA
>JACJUY010007319.1:0-10092 GCA_014220935.1 Platorchestia sp. MABIK
GTCCCATGCATGCTGTCCTATCTGTCCCATCTGTCCCATGCATGCTGTCCCATCTGTCCCATGCATACTGTCCCATCTGTCCCATGCAAGTTAGCCATTGATGGGTGAATGAAATTCAAGAAGAGAAGTGATAGCAGACGATAACAATCTGAGGTAAAAATCTACTGAAATGGATATTTTTTCGAAAATACATCGGTGAAATATCAATTCGAACTATCTTCTAAGCCCATTCACGCATTTTGATGACAAAGCATGAAGCTTTCGTGAACTTGAAATTTTGGACGCCGATGTCAGTCGACGCATTTGGCCTCCACTTCCGAGTATTTCTTTTCCGGAACCGGAGTGCTGCCAGTTGCCCGTGGCCCTGTGTTGAGTGAGGGTGTGTGTGTGCTGTTGCTTTCCCGTTCCTGCCTGGAAATCTCAAAACAATCACGCCTGCTGTTTGTTTTGGTGCTGCACTTCTGAGAACTACCGCCAACGTGCGTTCGTACAGCATAAGGTGAATAAACAAGATGCCTTATTATTTCGGTTATCTTTCCATTACTTGAATTGTTTTTCCATCGTAATGATGTTAAGGTGAAGCATCTATGTATGTTTAGAGCTACGTAACGGCAGGGAAGAAATCTGAAAAACTCATGCTTCGAATTCTTTCCTCAAATTTATTCGCAGGATAGTTATCAAAGTGCGCGTAGGGCTTACCAATTGTTTCAAAACGCAAGCGGGTGTAGCAAGAAACTAATTTTCTCGTCTTACGCACTTTCCCATTCATTTTCATACCCACGGATGACCGACGCAACTATTTTTATTAAAGGAAATCTTTTTAAAATCGTGATCCCTGCCGTTTGGAGAGGAGGTATCCTGGCTACGCCCTCGATTTCTGGCGTGCGTCGTCCGTAGATTTTTACCGCTCCTCGGAATGCCGTGCCGGAGCGGACCATTTCTCTCCAGCTTTCGGCGAATTTTTTGGTCGAGGGTTTACGAGTGCTTGTGTTTATGAGAGGCTGAGCTAATGTTTGCCAGGGGCTGAGCCGGAGGAAGGAGGGGCTTAGCAAAGTGCGTGCAGTGAGATGTTTGGGCTGAGCTTGAGCGCTCTGTGCCGTCCGGGGCCGTGTATGACTGCGATCTGGAGCCTCCAGTCGTATTGATTGGTGGGAGACGTGGGGGAGGGGGAGAGGTGGGAGAGGGTAAGCTTGGGAGAGGGGAGCAGTTCGAGAGAGGGAGTGGCACAAGCCGAAGAGAGAGAGAGAAAGAGGGAAAGGGAATGAGAGAGAGAGGGAAGAGAGGGAGAGAGGGAGGAAAGAGGGGGAAGAGAGAGAGAGAGAGGGAAGAGAGAAAGGGAAGAGAGGAAAAGATATACTAGCGAGTGAAGGAGATGAGGAGCTTGTGAAAAAGGGAACAGTTCAGATCGACGTTATGAGGATGAACATGAACAGAAAAGGTTTGAGAAAAGAAACATGTGAGGATAGAGTGGGACAACCCTGTAGAAAAGGATACTCAACCCTGGAAGGGAAGAGAGTTGAGAGAGGCAGGGACTTGGCAACGGCCTTGTGCTGGTTTAGAGAAAGTGGAAGTTATGATAACGAAGAAACGATTGAGGAACATTGTGCTAGAGCTGGTCACAAACAGTGGAAATGGGGCTGGGCTAGAGGCAAAATGATGGCTGGGTGTGGTAATACTTTGGGTCTTGTATGCTGACTCTTGTCTTTGGAAGGATGGCATATGATATCGAAGAAGCCATTGAGGAATATTGTGATAGAGCTGGTCACAAGCACCAGCTGGAAAAGGGGCCTGGAATGCTCACAGTTGAGTTAGAGGCGAAATGATGGCTGGGTGTGGCAATGCTTTCTGACGCTTGTCTCTGAATGGTGACTGTGGCCTTAATGTAGATAGTGATCATGAATGTAGATGATGATCATTGACATAGATGATGATTACTAATATAGATTATGGTTATAGATATAGATGATAATGATTAATACGGATGATGATTAGTAATATTACTAATATGGATGATGATTGTTGATAAAGAGGATGATTATTAATATGGATGATAGTTATTGATATAGATGATGATTATTGATATAGATTATGTTTATCAATGTAGGTGATGATCATTAACATAAATTATTGTTATCAATATAGATGATGATCATTAACTAGATGATGATTATTAAAATAAATGATGATTTTTAACATAGATGATGATTATCAATGTAGTTGATTATTAATATTGATGATTATCAATATAGTTGATTATTAATATTGATGATTATCAACATAAATGACGATTATCAAGATAAATGATGATTATTAACACAGATGATGATTATTAGTTTGTACTACGCAAGTCTGCAGTTCTGATGTAATGAGGTGCCTGTACATGATGAAAGCTTTTGTAATGGAAGGATGTTGGTTGAACGATTTCTGATGTAAAAAAATTTGTGAATGGAAGAACGAAGATCTACTAAATGAATAGACTGTCTGAATAATATTTGCAGAGCTCCAATGGAAAGAACTGCCACCGCCTCGTGGAAATTATTTCATATTATTTCATCTTATTATGGACTGTTGAACGACTGGTGATGGAGGAAAGTAGAACATGAAAGAATGAAATGAATATGGAGGTCCGTGAAAAAAATATAGGTAGCTAAAATTCACGGCCGAATACTCCACGCCTTGCTCACTTGAGTTGGATCAGCTTCTGAGTCAAATTGAGTGAGGGACAGTCTTCTTTTATGTTAAATTGGTTCTTTTACTGTTAACTTCTATGCTGCTTTGGGTCTTGCATAGCCAGTTTCTACGCAGCTTTGGGTCTTGTATAGCCAGTTTCTACTCAGCTTTGGGTCTTGTATAGCCAGTTTCTATTCAGCTTTGGGTCTTGCATAGCCAGTTTCTACTCAGCTTTGGGTCTTGTATAGCCAGTTTCTACTTAGCTTTGGGTCTTGCATAGCCAGTTTCTACTCAGCTTTGTGTCTTGCATAGCCAGTTTCTACGCTGCTTTGGGTCTTGCATAGCCAGTTTCTACTCAGCCTTGGGTCTTGCATAGCCAGTTTCTATGCTGCTTTGGGTTTAGTCAACGTCTCCTGTGAGTATAAAATGCATTAGTCTAGTACAGTCAGTTTCTAAGCCATTCTGGATTTAGTACATTGAACATTTTAGCTTAGTTTGATCTTCTAGAGTTAGCTTCTAAGGGGATGTGTGTTCAAAGTGATCGCGTAAACAGTACTTTTGTGGGTAAATACAGTCCTCTAAATGGAATGAATCTCATAGGAATCTTCTAAGACGATGCGGTCCAATGATTTTTACACAAGAATTTGATCCAGCCAGTCCATACTTGGGTCTGGAAGGAGCACACAAGGCGACATTCCAGGACCTCCAGTACTCCGCTCAAGGGACGAGTTTATCTGGGCGTGATTGTAACCACAGGCTCCAGGCAGTCGCTAAGGACGAATTCAAACGCCAAGAAGACGAAATTTGTTGTCGCTCTGACGGGGAAACAACCGTGCCGACATTTCGTGATGAATACAAATATGGTGCTGGCTCTTCACAAATATGGTGCTGACTCCTCACAAATATGGTGCTGACTCTTCACAAATATGGTGCTGGCTCTTCTTGCTCACAAAGACGGAACGGTCGAGCGGTCTGAGAAGGAATCAAATTGCAACAATAATTCGAACTGAATGGAATAATATAAAGTCGACTGTGACTCGATGAGAACAAACACGGAAGCACATCTGATTCCCTTTTCTAGCACATCAAATTTTGACGCAGTGTATTGCCAGGAACAGCTTCGTAAAGCATTGAAGCGTAACACCCAAAATTAGTTCTCTACATACTTGTGTGTTTCGAATTGTCTAGCTCGCCTGTGGCCCAAGCAAAAGTCAATCGTGTTTGGATGTGGCCAAAGTAGAAGGGTATGCAGCCAATCGTGTTTGGATGTGGCCCAAGTGGAAGGGTATGCAACCAATAGCATTTGGATTTTGTACGGAAGGGTTGACTCAATTAATTTCTGGCATCATCAGAAGCGGCTTTGCGGTTCCAATCACTTGAGGCTCCTAGAGACTTATGAGCGTCGCCTCGAAAGTGAGTTTCCAGAAGTGATCCAGCCATCAAAATCGATTCTCGTGTTACCACGAGCTGGTGCAACACTCAAGAATTCGGTATCCATGATACTGCAAACTCGGATAAGAGCGTAACGGACAGACTGGTGGATTGGTGTCGGTGATTAGTGACCGATTTGCAACAAGTGACGGTGCTTTCCAAAGGGCTGAGGAGCGTAGGTTGACATTTTCTTACTATGGGCTAATGTTATTGGAATGAGTTCTACAAATGGTTTGTGAGTATTGGTCGAAAATTCTTCATGTGAGACGGAAGTTGTTTAAATGTTTATTGCCCACTTGTATCTGAGCACTCTTATTTCGCGCATTGTTCGCTGACGTTAGCAGCTAAGAACAGCCTTTGTTGTGGTAGAGGAGAGCTGCTGGGGCATTTACTCGACCAGATTATTACATTACGAGGGCAAAATATGAAATGGAATGTAAGTTTCGTAACTCCGGTTACGTTCTGTGTTTTCTGTGAAGTAGCGATACCATGTCAAACAAATGCTTTTCAACGTTCACTCACATAATCGGAGTTATCGCGCGTCAAAATGAAGCATACGGAGTTGAGATTGGTCTCTTCCAGGGACGCTATCCTGGTGTGGGCGGCAGAGGCGGTGGCGCCGACAGTGTGGGTCGAAGAGAATCGTTGGGTTCGGGTGAGTCATCTGGGGAAAAACCAAGTCTTCGTCTCACGAAGAACGCACAATTCTAAAGATGTGAATAAAAAGCCGTACTTTGCTAAGGATGTAAAGAGAGATTACAGTAAGTTTCCAATGAAGTGATGAAAAAGGATTACGTTTCCGATGGAGCAATGAAAATGAATTATGTTTTCTATTGAGTAATGAAAAGGATTACATTTTCAATGAAATCAAGAAAATACAGTATGTTTCCAATGAAGTAATGAAAAATACAGTGTATTTCCGATGATGCAACGAAAAAGGATTGCGTTTCCAGTCAAGTGAAGAAAATGCGCTACGTTTCTAAGGAAATAAAGGATATAAAATATATTTCTAATGAAGTACAGAAAAAACAGTGTTTCCAGTGAAGCAATGAAAAAAATTGTTTCCAATAGGGTAATAAAAAAGGATTACGTTTCCAATGACGTAAAGAAAGCACTGTTTCCAATGAAATCAATGAAGGAAAGCCGAATAATTTCATGAAAATAAAGAAAGAAATAATCTTTTCCCATGAAATAGATAGGCAGAAGGTAAACAGAATATTCAAAAGAACTAAAGCTAACAAAGCAAAAAATAACCCGGACGAAATAAGAACGTAGACAGATGAGAACGTTTTCAATATGTTGCCATAAAAAATTTGGAACAATAGTTCGTTTTCAAACAAAAAAATTTACTTGCATTGAATCCGAGCGGGGCATTTTTGCAGCGAGGCAAATATTTATGGAAAGATATCGCGCTTTCCGACTCGACGGAAACAAACTTCAAAAATGAACTTGAAACTGGCGCAGTCAGCCCAAGAGCCAACGTTCAGGCTCTATTTTATTGAAATATTTTCAAACCTAAGCTGACTTTCATTTTTTAAGCCAAGGGTTCAATTACCTGAGCGAAATTCGTTCAATTAACTGAGCGAAATTCGTTTTCAGGGCGGAACACAAAAGATTTCCTGGACATGTATGTGAATTTTTATTTGAACCACGAAAAATCAGGTGAAAACATGAAAGTTTAAAAAAAAGTTTGCATCTCTACACTACATCTTTTTTTATAAGTTCGAATCTGTTAAAGGAATCTGGAGTCAAATCGCGGAACAAATTATTGAATGGATAAACCAGAGGTGTGAACATTTCTGATTATTCTTAGTTTTCCCATTTTAGGATCTATGTGAAAGGTTATTCAGCAACAAAATTTCCACATAGTACAGAGGAGTGAAGTAATGTTCATGTCTACATCCTTACCATCACTTTTTATTCCCAAAATTATCAGAGTTTGTACCCTTGCTCCTGCATGTTTTTACGCAGGTGTTCTACCCTTTTCATTTTTTGCATGTGCCTACTCAAACATTGTGCCCTTCTTATTATAATGTTTGTGACATCCCTGCCTTTTTATACTCATGTTATATCTCTGCTTTTGAACTTTTTCACGGTGACATTGTAAGCCTTTATGCAGAAATTGCAGTTGTACCCTTTCATGCAGCTATCACACGCATCATCGTTCTCTTTTATACGGACATTGCACCCTTTTGAGTAGCTGTTTTTTTATGTCATTACAGACAAAGCGATATTGGAGCGCAGGCAATCTTCACCTTTTGATTGCAAAATGATGTCAAATTTCCAATCAAATTGATTGATTCACGCAGTATAATCCATTCGGATCTTTTGAACTGTGGTCCGTCCACTCTATAATCTGCAGGTCCAGTAAATTTTCACATTCAACTCGATCCTGATGAACGCCAGTCTTTGGAATCGCTGACGCATGGACTTCGCAGGTTCCCGAGCGTTTCGTTGAAATCAAGGACTCTCGATTGAAGACCCTTACTGAAGCTCGAGAGAGCTGTGATTGCTGGGCATCACTCTACGGAATTTGCTTTGATATCTCACCCTTTTTTCTGAAGCTTCGCACGAGACGAGCAAGTTTTGTCTCAGCAATCTGAAGGATGCTTCATTAAAATGTTAATCGTACGTTCGTTGAAGTGTTTTACGCTGCAGCGAGAGGAATCTCAGCTTAGGTTATTCTAACTTTCTCCATCGCAGCTAAAAAATTGATTTCTGATTCGTGAAGTGCTTTACGCAGCAGCGAGAGTAATCTCAGTTTAAGCTATTTTAATGTTCTTCATCGCAGCTAAAAGGTTGTTTTCTGCTCCCCTTTAGTGAACGAGGATTCCTTTTGGAGGACTATCCAGCATACTCCCGGAACTTGAGGTTCAACGTTTCGTCCGCTTGTGCCTCTCATATATGTATGCTTTCTCCAACGACTGGAGACCGCAAATATGTTATTTTCCTCTCTGGACCGACAAAATTTTGCGCCGATTTAAACCCACGCACAAACCACCTGAAATTCCTCGAAGGCTTCAATCCCTACGCGTTTCTGACGGTGGAAACTAGAATTTCACGCAAGTTTGACATTTCGGTTCAATTTCTTTGCGAGTTAGTCTATCACGTCACAAAAACTCCAACTTTATGTATTTTTATGCAATTGCTCAGACCATGACCGGCGGAATTTAATTTTTCTTTTGAGGCCTGTCATGAAATTTGTCAATAATTCAGCTCTTTTTGACGTGTTCGCGATGCGAAATGCAGTCGTAGCGTCCAGGACGCGGCCGGCTGGTCTTCAAGCCGCGGCCGCTTAAATCCTGTGCGAGTTTATGGCTGTGAAAATGAAATTCCGGAGTTCAAAGAGAGAGATAGAGAAATTGCGCAGGGAATTTAGGCGGAGCAGTTTTATGGTGCTTTGCGCTACGCCATCCTCTGCTTCACGGCTGCCAGCGTTCGTTTTAGGAGCCAAAAATATGCGGTTTCTCTTGGCAAATTTTTGCGTTAAGCCGCGGGTTATTTTATTGGTGAAGTTTGCAGTTTTATTCGTCTCTCCTGCCTGCTACTAGTTACTCTTGTGTACTCCTGGCTGTAAAGTTCATACCTAATACCATCGCTATTCAAGTCTTGCTCAAATTTGGTGCTGTCAAACTTGATTGATAGGTCCTTGCTAATCTTTCAGCTTTCGTACCGTATTTATTTCTATATTTAGTACTTATTTACCCCACTTTATAGGGTAGGTTGAAATTGTATTATATAATCGGAAATTTAAATATAATACTTCTAATGACGACTGATTCTAGGGAACGTTTTTTGAGCGATGCATTTTGATGTGCCACATGGCACATCAATTTCAAGGACAGCGAATGCATTTCATTTGGCTTTAAAACGTTCTTCTAGAGGCAGTGTTGAAAATCATTGGTGTTCACAATTGTGTAGGCTCAAGCAGCACGTACTGTCTTCTGCCAAAGCTCATTTTTTTTGTTGCAATCTAACGCATTTTTTGAGATCGGAATGCTTTGACTGTAGCCTTGCGTTTTGTGAACCTTCCTACTTTGACCATTTATTTGTGTGTGAATTGGTTTTATTTTGATTGCTGTCTTGCGTGTGTGTTTGTTTCTTAGAGAGTGACCTTGTGTTCGTATACATTTTGAGTTACTCCTTGTGTTTTTGATTTACTTCATTTTTGTTTTACATTGACTGATTCATGATGTTTAGCTCGAGCATATTTTGACTGCCGCCATGAGTTTGTGTTCGTTCACACGTTTATTATTTGTTTATATTGTTTATAACATATTTATTTAAAATTTATAATTACATAAATTATATACACAAATTATAAATATATAACATTTATAATTAATAATTGTTTGTAATTTGACTGTTGCTTTGAATTCGCGTTTGTTTAAGAAATTCTCCCATTTTCCTCATCTCCAAGATTTCATTCTTTAAGCTGTCCTCTCCAAGCGACGTATGGGAGCGTTATTCAGGCGTTAAAATTTGTGCTCTACCAGTCGCTGAACTTATTCGGGCCCACAGGTAGCTGTACTCAAATGTGTCCATTGTACTATCTACTGTAAACAATCTACTGCTGTATCACTAACGGTAAAAAAATTGTTTAAATTGTTTAAAAGTTTGGATCTTGTTATGGTTTGCTCCGCCATGCGATGGTCGATGTGATGATCATAACTCGAGCGTGAACTAGTCCCAGACATTCATTTTTTTTTAAAACAGCCATCGCCAACTTATTTTAATTAAAAACACACATGGACTTTTTTATTGTTATTATTTGACATAACACGATTAAAAAGAGGTTAAAATAATGTAATTTAATCTCTAACTTTTTTAATTAAAAAGATACATGGACTATTCTATTAGTATTATTTAACATAAAAATGTTGAAAAGAGGTTAAAAAAATTTCTTTTTATTCGCTAACTTATTATAATGGAAAAGACACTTGGACAATTCAATTATTATTTGGCATAAAAAGTTTAAAAAGATGTTAAAATAAACTCTTTGTCTACCCATGTACTTCTGCCTATGTGACGTTCGTTTCCCTCCATTGCTGAGCGAAATGTCCAGAATGAATACAAATAATGAACTGAAAGGAATGTTTTTTTTTCACCTAAATTCACCACAAGCTAATATATTTTGAAATTTCATATTTGTACATTACCGTTCGTAACTAAAAACACTTTCTGAGGGGAATGTTCGGAATGAACGCCAACAACAAAACATAAAAATTTTTCTCTCACATAAACAAATTCAACACAAGCTAACACACGTAAAAATATTATCCTTGCACATCACCTTTCACTATTAAAAAACTTGAGTTTTGAACTATCAGCCAGGGTCGCTCTTCTGAGGGCGTAAAAACGTTTCGACGATCCTCGCAGAAGTAATTTTCCGAGGCCGGTCCGGCAGACGGAGGAGCCACTTTAGCTCATCCTTTTACGAGGGGATGGCACCTCCCCAGCGAGAGCGAGGCGCCCCTGGGGACACATTGGGCAGAACGGGCAATTGCGGGGCCTCTGTTCTGTAATTGTGCAGGAGGCACTGCAGGAGGGACTGCAGGAGGCACTGCATGAGGCACTGCATGAGGCACTGCAGGAGGCACTGCAGGAGGCACTGCAGGAGGCACTGCAGTAGGGACTCTGGGAGGGACTGCAGAAGGGACTGCAGGAGGCACTGCAGGAGGGACTGCGGGAGGGACTGCAGGAGGGACTGCAGGAGGCACTGCAGGAGGGACTGCAGTAGGGACTGCAAGAGGGACTGCAAGAAGGACTGCAGGAGGAACTGCGGGAGGGACTGCAGGAGGGACTGCAGGAGTCATTGCAGGACGCACTGTAGGAGGCACTGCAGGAAGCACTGCAGGAGGCACTGCAGGAGGCACTGCAGGAGGCACTGCAGGAGGCACTGCAGGAGGCACTGCAGGAGGCACTGCAGAAGGGAGTGCAGGAGGGACTGCAGAAGGGACTGCAGGAGGCACTGCAGGAGGGACTGCGGGA
>JACJUY010007319.1:10142-20643 GCA_014220935.1 Platorchestia sp. MABIK
GGGACTGCAAGAGGCACTGCAGGAGGGACTGCAGGAGGGACTGCAGGAGGAACTGCGGGAGGGACTGCAGGAGGGACTGCAGGAGGGACTGCAGGAGTCACTGCAGGAGGGACTGCAGGAGGGACTGCAGGAGGGACTACAGGAGGGACTACAGGAGGAACTGCAGTAGGGACCATGGCAATTACCAGACCAAGGCAATTACCAGACCAAGACAATTACTAGACCAAGGCAATTACCAGACAAAGGCAATTACCAGACCAAGGCAATTACCAGACCAAGGCAATTACCAGACCAAGGCAATTACCAGACCAAGACAATTACCAGACCAAGACAATTACTAGACCAAGGCAATTACCAGACCAAGGCAATTACCAGACCAAGGCAATTACCAAATCAAGGTAATTACCAGACCAAGGCAATTACCAGACCAAGGCAATTACCAGACCAAAACAATTACCAGACCAAGGCAATAACCAGAACAAGGCAATTACCAGATCAAAGCAATTACCAGACCAAGGCAATTACCAGACCAAGGCAATAACCAGAACAAGACAAATACCAGACAAAGACAATTACCAGACTAAGACAATTACCAGACCAAGGTAATAACCAGACCAAGGCAATTACCAGACCAAGGCAATTACCAGACCAAGGCAATTACAAAATCAAGGTAATTACCAGACCAAGGCAATGACCAGACCAAGGCAATGACCAGACCAAGGCAATTACCAGACCAAGGCAATTACAAAATCAAGGTAATTACCAGACCAAGGCAATGACCAGACCAAGGCAATTACCAGACCAAGGCAATAACCAGACCGAAGCAATGCTGTAATTATGACACTGCTCCGAGTTCTTCCGACCAAAGTGTGCAGTTTCACCTAGGTTTACATTGCGTTTCGGTGCTACTACAGCGTGAGGTCTACCGCCATATGTCGCCTACCCAGGTGCAGTTTGAGATGTACGGATTAAGTGTTATTCGCTAATTTTCATGTACGGAAATAAGTAATTTCGATAATTAACGGAACCTAACCTCACGTTTTAGTGATGTAGCTAGAGGTAGATCATGCTATAGTGTGGTAGACCTCACGCTATAGCAGCACACTGCGCATGCACCCATTAACCTCAAAAGCTAAGTGCCATTTTCAAGTGGTTTTGATCTTAGAAAACTTCAGAAATGTTAGCGAAATTTTATTTTTAATTCGAGGCCATTATTTCCATGCTTGCGAGGCCTGTAGATGGGATTTTGTGACGCCAGGGCGACAAATAAACTATTCTATGTAAAACACTGATGAACTCCAGCACTTACCGATATGGAGATGTGGCTTGTGATGTAGAACAGAGCACATAAGGTGGCAAACAGGAGTTAATTAAATCACTACACTGCATGTCAGACATTGTATGATCGATGTTTCAATAAGTTAGAATGGGCTCGGCCTTTACTGTAGTTGAGAATCGTATTTGATACGCCATGAGGGGAATGTTTGAGATCGTTGTTTACTGTGGTCCACGGGCTTGATTTCCAAAACACATTTTGTTGTCGTAGCGGTACATTACGTTCTACTTACGCTTCTAGAAGTATGCTACGATGACGTACACTGTTTTGAAATCTCGAATTTGAGCTGAAGTTCTTAACTAGAAGTTGCCGCGTCTGTACATATTACATTTTAAGCGACTGTTGTTTTGGCAGCTGAATTTGGTCAGTTTGAATGGGGCTTAGGGAGCAATTAAATAATGAAGAAGTTGTCCCATTTTGAGAGGCAGGTTTCAGGAGCAAGTCCTGGGCTGGGAGCAAAATAGAGTTGTCTCGTCTTGAGTGTGAGGTTTCAGGTGCGAGACCTGGGCTGAGAGTAAAATGGAGAAGTTGTCCCGTTTTGAGTGGCAGGTTTCAGGAGCAATTCCTGGGCTGGGAGCAAAATAAAGTTGTCTCGTCACCACTGCAGTTTGAGTTCATCGGTTTTGCGTTAGAAGGAAATGCTTCTGCCCAGCGTGAAGTGGGTGTAGAGTCCCGCAGTAGTTTTCAGGATCGTCTGAGGGTACAGAAACTAATAGCTAGGAATTTAGAAATTTTTTAACCGCTTGCTTGAACTTCTTCAACCCTTCTCGTTTGCTCGAAATCTGCAAAAAAACTTTGACATCATCTGGTAGCAAGTTTTTTCTTTCATCACACTCTTCAGAACATTTCTGTATGCTTATCTTGACAGTAATTTTTTCAGTGAAACTAATAAAAATGTTATTTATTCGTAGAAACATAAAATGTTCCTAAAATAAAATAAAAATGTTGTAGAAACATAAAATGTTTCTACGAATAAAAAATGAAATGTTCCTACGAATGTTTCTATGAAATGTTTCATTTCTCTACTTCTGAGTTATTCTACCATCAATTTTATAGACAGTAACAAATAAAAATACTATTTATTCGTAGAAACGTAACTGCATGTCTTTACTTCTTAGTTACGTGACCATCAATCCCAAAAGAAAAATTTAGAAGATAAGTTTTACGCGGTTTTGCGCGTAGAATGCAAGTCTGAATAAGAAGCTGAAAGCATGAACATCAAAGGACTCTCAGCTTTCTAAAGCCAGGCCGAGCGCAACGTGGCAAGCTTTATAATTTAAGTATTGAATCCCCTTTAAATATTTTATCACTTCTTGTCAGAAATCATCAACAGAAAGACAACGTTTTCGCTTAAAATTAATAAATCAATGTTGTAAGCATTATGATTTAACTATTAACCCTTTGACGTGCGCATTTTGCACTTACATCACCGTTATCACAACCACCATCACTAAGCTGGCACCGGCATCATGTAGTCACGGTACATCACAACGAGGAAGTGACTGCCACTCCACAATGAACTTCGAAGAACACATGAGGGCACAAATTTCGCAAGGAATAAAGTATATTAGAGCTGTTTATGGATGTGGATTTTGAAATTCACTTTGATGGTAAAGGGTCAAATTCCCTTTAATTGTTTTATCACTTCTTGTCAGAAAACACCAACGGAAAGGCAACGTTTTTGCTTGGAGTTGATTGATTTGTTGCAGCATTTCTGCTACATTTTATGGAGTTACGCTTCTGAGAAACACCACAAGGGGAAGCGTTCACATCCATGAGTCACTGGATAAACGTTGACGTATTGGGCCATATGTGTCCTAATCGGTAAATTTCTTATTCACGTTCTGACATCAATGAATGACATTTCATCTGTTTCGCGACCTTTTTAATGAATAACTGTTGTCATACGAGGTGAAATGTTATCGTGCAATTGTTTTTTCATATTTCTTGCGAAGATTAAAATATATTCGAGCAGTAAAGTCGATGTTCCAATTCTGCTTCTTACAACATAACCAAACCAACCGTTATCAACCGCGGAAACGCGGTGAACGTGTTGATACGTTGACCACGTGTTGGGACATGTGTACCACTAGGTAAATTGCTCATTTGCAAACCCGGGTATGGTTAGCTTTCGAGACAGATATTCTTGCATCCCCTATCTCTCTTGCATTCCCTATCTTGTATTTTCTATTTCTCCTCTCCTGCATTCCCTATCTTTTATTCTCTCTCTCGTGTATTACCTATCTTTTGTTCCCCATCTCTCTTGCATTCTCTATTTTTGTATTCCCTATCTTTCCTTCATTCCCAATCTTTCATTTCCTCTCTTTCCTATATTCCCTATCTCTCCTACATTCCCTATCTCTCCTGCATTCCCTATCTTTTATTCTCTATTTCTCCTACATTTCCTATCTCTCTTACATTCGCTATCTTGTATTCCCTGTATTTTTAGCTCCAATGTCATTTCCTCTGGTGCTGTCCAAGCAGCTCCATCGTAACACTCATCTTCTCGAGCCGGCGTGTTGTCCTGCTTCTTTTAATGGCTTTAAGAAGACCTGCAGTTAGGTCTGCAGTTTGCAGATAAGAGTCTGCATTGCTGCAAGGCTACAGCCTTAATGCTGCTAGTATCCTGTAAAGTGCTCCGATGTTTTCTAATTCTTTTTGATCGTCTGGATTCCGTAAAGTCGTAGTCGAGGCTTTGCAGTCGGTATTTCTGTCGTGCTTTTCACTGACTTTAGTGAGCACTTTGTACAAACATTCACTCACTTATTCTTTCGTCTTAGCTTAAGATGCTGTAAACCCATTTTATTCCAGTGTTGATTTCCTTATTAATTTCTACGTCCATGAAGTGCAGTCCGCACTTCCCACACCTCACACGCTGCAGTGCCCACACCCCACACACCCCACACACCCCACACACCCCACACACTACAGTCCTCACGCCACACACCCCACACACTACAGTCCTCACGCCACACACCCAACACCACTCACACACCCCACACACACCCCACACCACTCACACACCCCACACACACCCACAGAGAAGACGACCCCCAGACCGGCGCACAAAACGCGTCTCCAAGTCGGCCCGGCCATCCATCAGCGAGGCGTCACGCGCTAGCAAAATACGACCGAAATTGGGCCCCTGTAGCCGGCGTCACAGGCATCAACGCGATGACTTTAGCTCTCCATGGAAGCAATCACTGTTGATAAATGAAGCAATCTTGACGCGACGCAGCAGGCCAATGCTGCTCGTGTTATTCCTACGGCGCTGCCAAAACACGCTTATGATCAACCAAATACGGTCATCATGAACAGCAGGCAGCGCCAAAATATTGTCGTTGTGGGGGAAAGGTGGGGTGAGCTCTGAATAATATGTTGCAGGGATTCTGTGTGTGTGTGTGTGGGGAACTTGCGGCTTTTTGATGACGCTTCACCGCGGATCATAATCTGATTATTATCAAATCAGTGCAGCGAATTTAGGAATTCATTGGGGTTTTTGATTGACTCGGAGACCCGACTTAATCGTGAGTTTCGATTGACCTGTAGACCAGAATGAATTGTGAATTTCGATTCATATTTAGAATAGATCCAGAATGGCTTCTGTACAATTTTATTTCGATTATTTTTGTTCAAGCATCTCTTTGAATACCCTTCGGACAATACCTTCCACATACCTACATCTTATGAGCTTTTTGATTAATACAATGAAATTTTTCTTAAAAATTAAGCTTTTTTACCATGTGCGCTCAACATAGTCCACCGCGGGAAGCATTCATCGGATTTGTCAAGAAGAGAACCATTACTAGGTATATTTTACATCTGATATTTTTCGATTCAACTCACAATACTCCGATTTGTCCTAAAAAATTCTCATGAAATGTAAATGCAGTTTAATTTGAGTGACGACCGTCGTCATTCAAAGTTGAATTTTTCCAGATTCGAAAGTGATTTATCTGTCCAGACGATAATTTGAAACGATTTATCTCCAGACGATCTCTCCGCTTTCTGAAAATTCTCATCTGGTGATCATTGAACAAAACTCTGCGCGAGAACGCATCGATTTTTGGACATTCTTTTCGGTTTGGAGCTGATCCCCGCATTATGAGCTAATTGATAGCCAACCGCGGCTGCACTGCTGCTTTCTGCTGCCACAATTTCGAGTGATGGACGAGAGCCAATTGTGGGCCGACTCTTTGCTGGAGAGCTCAGCAGAGCAGGTGCTTGTTTACCTTCTTTATGCGCCGCTCGCTTTGAAATATTGCGTCCAATTTCTGGTGAGGTTTGCCACAATCTGCCGTATCTTGGACGCAGTTTCGCTTCGTGTGGCGGGGAATGTTGTTTAAATATTGCTGAATGTCTAAATATTGTGCCTAAACAAACAAGGTTCTCAGCAGCCTGCCGTATCTTGGACGCAGTTTCGCTTCGTGTGGCGGGGAATATTGTTTAAATATTGCTGAATGTTCTAATATTGTGCCTGAACAAGCAAGGTTCTCAGCAGCCTGCCGTATCTTGGACGCAGTTTCGCTTCGTGTGCCGCTGGAATGTTTAAATATTGCGCCCCAATTTCTGTCGAGGTTCTCAGCAATCTGCTGTATCTTAGATGCAATTTTGTTTTACTTGACAGTAGAATGCTTAAATATTGTGTCCAATGCCTGTTGAGGTTCTCAGCGATGTGCCGTATCTTGGAGGCAGTTTCACTTCATGTGGCGGTGGAAGGTTTAAATATTGCTCCCAAACAAGCAAGGTTCTCAGCAATCTGCCGTATCTTGGATGCAGTTTCGCATTGCGTGTCGGTGGGATGTTTTGTACATCGTCGCAGTCTTCGTTTTGTTGCCCTATCAAGACACGCTTCAACAGTGGCATGCGTGATCGTTTGGTCAGTTGTGAAATGACTCTGAAACTTGGAATGTGACTCTGGGTAGTTTGCTCATGTCATTGCTTGTTGGTCTTTGAGTGAGAATTACAACATATGTTTAGCGTGTGATAAACTGATCAGCATGTATTTGGTGGCTTGAAGAAGCAAATTATGTGAACTTCAATATTTCGGTTGATTTATTCATTAGACTGGAATCCTAATTAGAAAAATTCCATGCCAGACATCTGTAAATTTTGGATAAAACTTGTGTTCAATTTTTTCCATTATTTTGGTTGATATTATGAAGTACCCCTCTCGTTTTGATGAGAATACTCCTTTAACATGCATAATGGCTAAAAAGTTCAGAATCAACGAATCAAGGTTCAGAATCAACGAATCAAGGTTCAGAATCAACGAATCAAGGTTCAGAATCAACGAATCAAGGTTCAGAATTAACGAATCAAGGTTCAGAATCAACGAATCAAGGTTCAGAATCAACGAATCAATGTTCAGAATCTACGAATCAAGGTTTAGATTCAGCGAATCAAGGCTCAGAATCAACAAATCGAAGTTCAAAATCAACAACTCGAGGTTCAGAATTTTCGAATAAAACGTCGGCCTGCTTTTTGAATGTCAAGTTTCAAGCGCGTGAACTCGACTGGGAAAAAATTTGTTGAAAAGGCACACACTCTGTACGCACTGTTGAAAAAGAAAAGAGAAAAACAGTTCAATTCCAATACAGTTGATACATAAAATGTTCCATATTGGTTTTTAAAATATCTTAACATTAAAATTCTTAGTTGATACTACCACATGGGTATCTTGAGGGATGAAGGCGATAGATAGTTGCACCTGAATTGGTGGCTTGTGTTCACAGCAAATAAATATTCGCTGAATTTGTTTTGCGCCATTTAACTTTATTAAATATTTTACAAAGTAAATCCAGCCCTTGTTCCCTGAGTTTAATTCTTTAGACATTAGAATGTGAAGGTTTTTGACAATCTGAAAACAAAAAGAAACTAAATTCTTGGAAAATATAAGAACATTTGATGATTCTGACACTTTTCCAGTTTTCTTTAGCATGACATTTGTTCCGTTTTTTCTAGACGCAGATGACGGCTTCTAGATCTTCTCAATTTTAGGTTCTATGTAATATTTGGGTTTCCAGATCATCTAAACGATTAATTCCGAGTCTTCTAGATGATGAGATTCAGATCTCCTATGCAGGTGATGACTTGAAGATAGATATTCAGTACAGTATTTCCTGATGATGACTTTCAGATCTTTTAGATGATGACTTCTAAATCATCTAAATAATGGATTCCAGATGTCTTAGATGATGACCTGAATATTCTCCAGACAATTAAACATTGCAGTTGTTGATATTTTGTTCTTGTAAATGATGATTTCCAGATATCACTCGGCCTTTAAATTATCTCAACTTCTAAGCATCATCCAGACTATTAGATATTCTAGTTGTAGATATTCAAGTCCTGTAAATGATGATTTCCAGATCCAGATGTCCAAGAAGATGATGTCTAAACATCCTCCAGCTACTCCAATTAGACATTGCAGTAGTCGATGTTTAGGTCCTGTAAATGATGGTTTACAGATGTCCTAGAAGATAACTTCTAAACATCCAGACTATTAGACCTTCCAGTAGTTGATATTTAGTTCTTGTAAACGATCATTTCCAGATGTCCAAGAAGATGACGTCTAAACATCTTCCAGACAATCAGACATTGCAGTAGTCGATATTTAGGTGCTCTAAATGATCATTTCCAGATGTCACTCGACTTCTAAACATCCTCGAGACAATCAGACCTTCCAGTAGTCGATATTTAGGTGCTCTAAATGATCATTTCCAGATGTCACTCGACTTCTAAACATCCTCGAGACAATCAGACCTTCCAGTAGTCGATATTTAGGCGCAGTAAATGTTAGCCCCACACGAACGAGGCAATTAAGACGCACTGACGGCCTGCAACGAGCGCACAGAGCCCGATAATGAAGCGCAGTCTGCGGCTTGATGATGCAGGCCTCATCAATTGGGCTGTGATGCATGGCGCGCTTGATGCATTTGATGCGAGGCTGTGTGGCGGGCTTTGTTCTGTTGATGGGCGTCGCTTTTGTGTGTCTTCTTGTGTGTGTGTGTGTGATTGTCTTCATATGTGTGATTGTGCGTTTTTCGTGTGTGTGCGTATCTTCTTGTGCGTGTGTGCTTGTTTTCTTGTGTTTATGTGTGTGTTTTCGTGTGTGTGCTTGTTTTCTTGTGTTTATGTGTGTGTTTTCGTGTGTGTGCGTATCTTCTTGTGTGTGTGTGTGCTTGTTTTCTTGTGTTTATGTGTGTGTTTTCGTGCGTGTGCAATACTGTACATATCCTTTTGTGTATATGTGCTTTGTTCGTGTGTGTGTTTTTTGTACTATTTATTAGGTGTAATGGGTGAGTGTTCATCTTGTTGGTGAACTGCATCTGTGTTTGCTTACGCTCATTTATGTAGAGTATGACACGCTCATGTGCGTGTTTGCGCTCATCTGTGTTGATTTTCTCACGCTCATGTGCGTGTTTGCGCTAATCTGCGTTGATTTTCTCACGCTCATGTGCGTGTTTGCGCTAACCTGCGTTGATTATCTCACGCTCATGTGCGTGTCGTGGATAATCTCTTGCATAATCTCACGCACACCAGCCTGTGTGAGCATAAATCATTGATGGACGTTATTGCCTTTCATCCCTTGATGCAATTCCAGCCTTCAGTTCTGTGTGTCCACCTCGCACTTCTCTCTGAAGCAGCGGTTCTTAACCGTCCTACTCCCACGCCCCCTTAAGAATTGTCAGGGAAATTGTGTGCAGATGGACTGGTAAATAAGAGCCCGCAACGGATAATAGTGTAAATAGGTACTCAAACATATTCAACAGTGAAAGTTCACTCTTTTGTAGAAAACACTGCTGGGAAAAATCAGGCTTTACTGTGGAGGCTCACGCCCTCCTTAAGAACCACTGGTTTAAAGTATCACTTCTTAAACGGCCCATAGACGATCAATTTAATTGTCACTATAATTGACTCAATATATAGATGAGGTCTTTTGTTGCCCACCAAGTCAATTAATTAACGGTCGTCAATCAAGCACACAGACGATCTATTAAATTGTCAATATTCATCATTGTCACACATATTGATTTTGAAATTGATCGTCCAAATATGGGCCGCTTTAGAACAGCTAATGGGTTGCGTAAGCACTCGTACTCCAGAAGCTTTTTTGCAAGTACGTATAAAAGATGTTGTCGGTTTTTCATTAGTTTTGTGTACTCCAGTTTTGCGTTTAGTGTACTTGTTAGTATTGTATACTCCAGTTTTGCGTTTAGTGTGCTTATTACTTTGTGTACTCCAGTTTTGCGTTTAGTGTGCTTGTTAGTTCTGTGTACTCCAGTTTTTCGATTTCTCAACGTACTCCAGAAGCTTTATTGCATGCGCGTATAAAAAATGTTGTCGGTCTTTCATTAGTTTTTTGTAACATCTGTAACATGAGCCTTCAGAATTTAGGGAACCTGAAGTTGGTGACACTTGACTTGCCGCATGTAGGGTTCTGTTCAGCAAACAGCGCCTCGATTCCTATCAGCTTTACTGAGTACCATTTCATGGTCTCAGGAGAAAACCTTCAAACATTTTACATCATGTCTCGAAAACGTCCCTAAAAATTTTTGTAAGGCTTAAAGTCGAGGAAAAACTTGTGAGCAGTAGTTTTAAATCGTTCAAGTAACGCCTCACTGTTTTTGTATTTCAATCGTTCCTGAGGTAACAAGAAGTTTTACATACCCAAGTATAAGTAATCTACTTTATGTACCGGTTGACAGAAATTCAATCCAAATTATAAGTATTTAATCTCAGGATTAAAGCGCTGGAACTGAAATTGAAAACTACGTCATTTGAAAAACAATAATGAAATTGAAAACGATGTTATTTGAAAAAAATAAAATTGAAACGATGTTATTTGAAAAAAATGAAATTGAAAACGATGTTATTTGAAAAATAAAAATAAAACTGGAAACGACATTTGAAAAATAAAAATAAAATTGTTAACGACGTTATTTGAAAAATAGAAATAGGATTGAAAACGACGTTACTTGAAAAATTAAAATAAAATTGAAAACGACGTTATTTGAAAAATAGAATAAAATTGAAATCGACGTTATTTGAAAAATAGAAATAAAATTGAAACGACGTTATTTGAAAAATAGAAATGAAATTGAAAACGACGTTATTTAAAAAATAGAAATAAAATTGAAAACGACGTTATTTGAAAAATAG
>JACJUY010007319.1:20662-32158 GCA_014220935.1 Platorchestia sp. MABIK
ATTGAAAACGACGTTATTTGCAAAATAGAAATAAAATTGAAAACGACGTTATTTAAAAAATAGAAATAAAATTGAAAACGACGTTATTTAAAAAATAGAAATAAAATTGAAAACGATGTTATTTTAAAAATCAAAATAAAATTGAAAACGACACAAAGGCGCTAGTCGTTGCGAGTGTCCGAACTGCTGAGCTTACGAGAATGAGTCTCTTTAGTAATGTGAAGGAATATTTTTATTCGATGGTGCAAAAACCGGTAAATGATGGCGTAGTCTAAAAGAGAAAATCTGCCACGAAACGCCTTAATTCTGGCTAGCAACAACAACAACAACAACAACAGCAACAAATGATGACTAGCAACAACAACAACAACAACAACAGCAACAAATGATGACTAGCAACAACAACAACAACAACAACAACAGCAACAAATGATGGCTAGCAACGACTATGAGATTCCGTAATCGCCATCGCTTGTTCTGCAATTCACCACTGAGGAGCTTTGAAAGAATGTTGCACACGTGAAAAAACGCACAACGTTTGTAAAATGAACCGTCTCCAAAATTACCTCTGAAATAACGTTCATTTCTGAAAATTTCACTTGCTTTAAAAACTGTGGTGTTTAGAAAAATTTATTGTTTTAAAAAAACTCTGAGAAAATATTTCATTACAGAAAATATCATTTGTTCAAAAGATGTTTTATTCTAAAATTTTATAACTTCTGAGTTTTTTGTTATTACCAATCCTGGTAGTTAAAATTACTCCAATTTCTTTCCTACAAGTATGAGTAAGATTGACTGCGCAAGTCATATTCCCGTCACAGCTTCTAACTAAACACTTCAGTGACGCTCAATTCAGACTGTCGCGCTGCTCGTGAGCTTTGCAATTTACTTGAAACTAACTCAAGCGTCGGAGACGATAAGCTGGAGTTGACCTCTTCCAGAAAGGCAAGCTCTAAGAATTCAGAAAGTCCTTTTTTCCGCAGCCAACTTCAAAAGATCTTGTATCTGAAATACGAGCCATCCACAAGTTATTTAAAACCAAGTCTGGACTCTGAAATACGAGAAAGTGAGCCATCCACAAGTTATTCAAAACTAACTCCGGATCTCTGTGAAGACCATAAAGATTAAACTAACCCAGCTTTGTAGGAGAATCTTCAAGGCAGGCAAAAAACCCAAATTAAAACCCGGTCTTTGGTGCAGCACTTAGGGCTCCGAATTTACCTGCAGGCCACGTTGGAAGACGATGTCTTCCCTAGTTTAATTTTCTTGAGAGCGTCCCGAGGAAGCAAAAAGGCCTTTGTAAGCATGACAGGAGCTCGGGCACAAGGATCAGGGCAACAGAGGGCGCTCCAGCGGGCAACATTTGCCTGCCGCTCGCCGCATTAAACGCTCAGCTTCTAGCTGGTGAAACTGAAGTTTAGTGTTCAATTTAAATTTAAAGTCAATTGTAGTAAGTAATGTTGAAAACAGCAAACGTTAACTGGATCGTGTTTTCGTTTAGGTTTGATTAGGTATTGTTGAAAATTGAGTTTGTGACTTCTGGTTGGTCAGCAGCGTAATGAAAACTCCCTCCTCAGTGACCAAATATGGCCCACGTCGCAGGCAACACGAGATGTGAGCTGTATGTCCCCCAACAACCACTTTTGAATTGCTCTCTAAAGGCGGGATTGCTTTGGAAATTTGAAGACGGGTTTGGATATTTTTGAAACGTTCTGGAAATAAAAGTTTTAAATTTGAGAAGCATTTAAAAAATTCAAGGAATATTCTCAAAATTTGAGGACTGTTTTGGAAATTTTTGTAGCTTGCTGGAAATTCACGAAACATTTAATAAATTCGAGGAATACTCTGAAAATCTGAGGTCAGACTTGGAAATTTTTGAAACATTCCGAAAATTTGAATTAGAAATTCGAGAGCCGTTTAAAAAATTCGAGAAGGATTTTGAAATTTCGGGAAGCTTTTAAAAACTTCTAGAGGAATTCTGTAACTTAGATATATAGACTGAATAGATATATAGACTGAATAGATAGATAGACTGAATAGACATGTAGACTGAATAGATATATAGACTGAATAGATATATAAACTGAATAGATACATGGACTGAGTAGATATATAGACTGAAATAGAGACATGAGAAGACGCTGAGAATGAATAGCTCACAAAGCGAACGCCAGTGTTTTTGAGGGGCAAAGGACGCGAGCTCAGTTAAATTTATAATTTCAAGAGCTAAACTCTGAGAGTTGGTTTTACGCTGCTAGGGTCTGTGTAAATTGAATCTCTAAGGGTTCCAGTGTCTCTACTGTTTTAAAATACGTTGTACCCTGTCTTTTTTGGTGTTTTAAGATGCGTTGTTGATTGTCTTTTTTGGTGTTTTATGATGCGTTGTTGCCTGTCTTTTTTAGTGTGTTCGGTTAACGTTGATTTTCGTCGAATATGGTACCGTCAACCCTTTACTAAAACAACATCACTTTGAAGAAATAGAACACAGGCCATTAATACAAAACTAGTTTCAAGAAATGAATAACTGGGACTGTATTAGGATCATACAAAAATTTTATTAATTGTCAGCAATATTTTACTCCAATGGTGCGTATTAGGGACAACCTCAATAATAAAATGCAATTGTACGCCAATTGTATGTATTAGGGACATCACAATGCGACAATATAGTGCAATTGTACTCCAATTGTATGCATTAGGGACATCACAATGCAACAATATAGTGCAATTGTACTCCAATTGTATGTATTAGGGACATCACAATGCAACAACACAACTGCTCACCAATTGTTCGGATCAGGGACATCGCAGTGCAACAATACAGTGTAGTGTCTCAACAATTATTGTAAGCAACAAGGACATTGCTACGTAACAATCCTGCGCAATTTATCTATCTGCGCAGTTCTGTATGTGTCAGGTAGCAACAAACACTCTGCTTGTTCTTCAATTTATTGTGAAAGTTACTTTAGCGACGTGATTAGTAAACATTTTCAGCTTTCTCACATTCTCTACTATGTCAGTGATTAACCTTTGCCGACTTAGCTACCCTCTTCCTTGTAATTTCTCAGTATTAGTCACAACATAACGAAGACGATTCTTGTCCTGAACACCAAAGTTCTACATCCCTAACCGAGAACAAAGTCAAAACCCTCACCTAACTTAACTAACCCAACCTAACCTAACCTAACCGAGAACAAAGTAAAAAAATCAGGTCACCAGTTAACACGGCTTCAGTTGAGCGCAAATAGACGCACAGCGTCGTTAAATACAATGTCAGAACATTGTATTTTGAGGGCCTGAACGACCGCAGAACGCAGTTCCGCCTGAGTGAGCACTGAAATGACAAGGCAGTTCTGTATCGCAGTAGCAGTCATTCAGGGCAGCGAATGCCTGCTCAGATTTGTGGCAAATCGTGTTGTCTTCAAAGGCTGCGACTTGTGTGTGTGTGTGTGTGTGTGTGTGTCGGCTGCAGTGAAATGAGGTGACTCCTCTGTTTGACGGGGTGTGCTGTGGTGTGCTGTGGCATGCTGAGGTACTGAGGTGCTGTGGCACGCTGGGGTGCTATGGCATGCTGAGGTGCTGTGACATGCTGAGGTGCTGTGGCATGCTGAGGTGCTGTGGCATACTTAGGGTGCTGTGGCATGCTGAGGTGCTGTAGCATGCTGAGGTGCTGTGGCATACTTAGGGTGCTGTGGCATGCTGAGGTGCTGTGGCATGCTGAGGTGCTGTGGCATGTGCTGTAGCATGCTGAGATGCAGCGGAAAGCTGAAATATCGACTTCACTCATTGAGTACAACACAAGTAACAATAGTACAACTATGGTGCCTTGTACCACAAGGACCAACATTACAACTTGGCCTGCTCTGCAGACGCGGCACTTCAGCAAGACGTACCGCAGAGCTCCAGTCTCCACCAACTCGGGCATAATGAGCTCCCTCAAACCGTATTATCGCGTGAACTTTTCTGGCGCTCTCAGAAAGTACACGGCTGCTGACACCGGCAGTTCCTTCAAACTTTGCCCAAAAAGGGCAATTAAAAAGTTCATTTGTATGCAGAACTCGAACCTACCAACTACGTGCAGATGTGCTTAGAGTTCGACGGCAGTGTGTGGTGCGAGCGGCATGGCTCTGGCGGCTTCTTTACCGGGATTCCGGCACTGATGTGATGTTGGAGAGGAAATTATGGTTGTGAGTGTAGTGAAGTAGATATTTTTGTGCTGAGGGTAGTAATGTTGAAGGGGAAATTCTCGTAGGGAGTGTAGTGATGTTGTAGAAAAAATTCTGGTAGTGAGTGTAGTAATGTTGAAGAAGAAATTCTGGTAGTGAGTGTGGTAATGTTAAAGAAAACATTCTTGCAGAGAGTGTTGCTAATGTAGTAATGTTGAAAAGGAAATTCTAGTAGTGAGTGTAGTGGCATCGAAGACGAAATTTTTGCGAAGAGTGTTGCGCGGGTAGTATTATTGAAGAGGAGGATTTTGGGTTGGTGTAATTTTGTGAATTTGACTGATTTATTTTGCCTGGCCAGTACAATGGTTTTATTTTCTATGGATTGTTATGGTGGAAGGAATGGTGAGGAGCTTTGATCAAATAGCACACGGTGCTGTCAATGATGAGTAAAATTCTAATTAAATTTAAATTTAGCCAACATTGTCAGAGTCGCTCACCGGCCTGATAATAATAGCTACTATTTAAATTTCAGGTCCTTTGTATAAATCAGAAATACAAAATTTTAAATTTACTCTGCAAATTTTTTCGCGATTAAAAACGCCACGTCATTCAGTTCTTTGTCTCGCGTCGATTTGATGACCAGAACCTAATGTCAATAATCTCCTCTGTGTATTTCTAGTAAAGTAAAGTGTCCCAGAATTCGCGTACCATCAAGGTTTAAAAAAATACATACGTATATCAATTTTATTGATCATTGAACTCTTGTACCATCGATTAATAATCATTGATCAATTAGGCTCTTTCTTGAACTGTTAGATTATCACCCGCATCAGATCTAATCTGAAGCATAAAAAAGAAGTACAAATTATTGCATGGTGCGCCCCTTTTGTGATACCCTGTATATTGTATATACTTGGCGTAAATAACCCTGCGCACACGAAAGAAGCACACAGTCAAGAATGCTTGTATGGTGACTACGCGTGAGATTTTCTCTAAGAACATTTATTATAAGTGACTTAGAAAACGGTTCATACGTGGAAACAAAACTTTTCAAAGCTCGAGTAAATCACACGACGGAATTGCAGTTCGCTGTATAAGAACACAAGACCGGGATACTTAACTCCTTGAAGATACTTCAAAGCAAACACTGCGATACTTGGCTTTTGGAAGATACTGCGAGGCAAACACCGAGATACATAACACTTGAAGATACTCCGAAACAAACACTGCGATACTTGGTGTCTGGAAAATACTGCGAAGCGGACACTGCGAGACTTGGTGTATGGAAGACACCGCGAAGCAAACACTGCGATACTTTGTAAAGTGAAAGGAGACTGCGGAAGAAAACTGTGATACCTTGTATACCGGGAAGATACTTCGAAAAGAAAAGCTCCCCCTCAAGAGTCGTGTCCTTGTACTTGTTCAGTAGACCCGACACTTGCGAGTGGCTTTGGGGGAACAAAACTGAACTGGCGAAAGTGAGTCACCGCCACAGCTTGCGTTGCCCAGGGTCGTTCCGAATTAAGAACTCTTTGCAACTTTCAGCCTTGGAATTGAACTTGAGGGTCTTCGGCCTAGAGTGCCGTAATGAGCAACAGTCTTTCGAGATACTGAACCCCCGCAAAAGTGTTTTTGCAATGCTTTTTGCAGAGCTCAAGGCGGGCGGCAGAGAGAGAAGGTTTGTTCTCGGAAAATGTTTCGTAATCTTTCAGCTGTCCGGTGTTTCATGAAAAAATGTTTTGTGATCTTTCAGCTGTCCGGTGTTTCATGAAAAAATGTTTTGTGATCTTTCAGCTGTCCGGTGCTTCATGAAAAAATATTTTGTAATCTTTCAGCTGTCCGGTGTTTCATGAAAAAATATTTTGTGATCTTTCAGCTGTCCGGTGTTTCATGAAAAATGTTTTGTGATCTTTCAGCTGTCCGGTGTTGAATCGGGCAATGTCTCGTAATCTTTTATCTCTCATGCGTTGTGCATCCAAGGAATGTTGAGTTCAGAAATGAAGAGAATTCTCAGTCTAGTTTTTACTGCAGTTTCAAACTTTTAAAAACGATTTCAGATGAATTTTCAAAATCATTATTATGGTGATGAGAATTATTGTTGTTCTTGAGAATTTGAATGAGCTGAATGAACTTTAACATTTTAAATGCGACGTGACCCACCGGTGGTCACTGATGGGATTTTTACAATGCTGCTGACCGACCAGCAGTCATTAACACAATTTCGATAAATGCTTGATGAAAACTAAATGAGGGAGCGATCTATTTAATGTTCGTTTTTTTTAAATTGATCACTGAAATTAACTTTAATACGAGTTGAATATTGAAGTTCAGTTTAACCCGCCGCACTTACCGTGTTTAAAAATCAGGACTATGATGAAATAAAATAGAATTCACCGACAGAAACGAACGAAGAAGTCCATTTCTGAGTGTTACTCCAAGTTCCGTGATGCCTCTGCGTGATATATTCACGTATGCATGCAAAGATACATGGTGTTCAGTATTTATCGTATTAATTGTCACACTCGCTTTAAAACTGGAAAATTTGTTGTAACTATGTGTATTCACACATTTTTTTCATTAACGAATTTTTACGTTTTTATGTGAATTGGAATGTATTGCGTCGACAAAATGTGCACAACTGCAAAGATATTCTCTGTCTCTGCAGTTGCGCAGATTTTGTCGACGCAATACACTCCTTAGACCGATTTTACAGACAGTTTATGTCCTCAAAAAGCGGTGCAGCAGCCAGCGAAAGTTCTTCTGCAGACTTGGGTACGTCCGCGCTGTTGTCTCTAATTAAAATTTTCAAGTTTAAATTTGTTTCGAATATAATAATGGTTGCTTCAATTTTTTGATGAAGCAACTATTTTGAAGGGAGTTTTTTGATGTTGTTAACTTAATAAGTTGTACTTCTTTTACACCAAAAACTCTTTTGTGCTCGTTGTGCAATATTGAAGCGCATCGCTTATTTTTTGGGCACCTCAGTTCGCTACGCTGCACATGAGGCCACCTTCTGCAGGACTTTTTTGAAGTAAATTTGAATATAACGTATAGTGAGAGACTCAAAGGCTCGTTTCGGACGCAAAAGGCGTCATTATTGGCATGCCGGGGGTGGTGGCGCTGAGGTGCTGCGGATTTAATAAGAAAGCTGTCGAACTTTTATGACGTCTTTCATCATGGAAAATTTAACAAAATTATCCTCGTAACAAAAGAATTTAACGGATGAAAAGCTCAGAAAAAGACCTTGAACGTTGTTCAATGAAATATAAAAGGAGAAGAGATTTTTCACACTGCGACCTTTGACGCTTACACAAAGAAAACTTAAAATTATCCTCATCTCAAAGGAGTTCAGCAGATGAAAAGCTGAGAGAAAAGAAATCAGAGGTTGCTTGAGACAAGATGTTTTTAAACTGTAACTTTTTTTGCCGTTCTTTTTTATCTCTACTGTCTCATGTCAATTTTTTCAACAGGAACGTTACGCGTCTCGCTTTTCATTCGCGATGGCAAATTTGTTTCCTAGAGCTTCATTTTCTTTACCGGTATTTGTGAATGTCTCTCACGTCACGGCTAATTATTATGGTATAGAACTTTTTCGTTTCGATTTTTCTCAGACATTTTTAAAATTCTTTTGTAATTGTGCGGTAGTTAAAGGAATTCACTTTACACGACCTACGGAGTTTCTTTTTCCAGCGAGTTTTCTGATGAGATATTCGAGTTTAGATATTCTAACAAGAAATTCAACAACGAGTATAACAGTTAGGAACATAACATTAGCAACATAACGGTTGTTGCCTGTTGCTCGTTGTTTTCCCGTTAATGTTAAGCTCTATCATAACTTCACACCACACTGGATGAAAAAAAACTCAATGCTTGTATTTTGTCAGAGCTTTTTATCATTGCTTTCTTTTTCCATGTCATGTTCTACTTTAGCACCTGATAACTACATGCAGTCGCTGCGAACACTCGATATTTAAGCGTCAGCGATCAAGGAAATCCAGATTTTTTGCGTCAGAGCTCGAGCTAATCCAGATTTTTTACATCAGAGCTCGAGGTAATCCAGATTTTTCCATCGAAGCTCAAGGTAATCCAGATTTTTACATCAGAGCTCGAGGTAATCCAGATTTTAGCAGTCAGAGCTCGAGGTAATCCAGATTTTTTACATCAGAGCTCGAGGTAATCCAAATTTTGGCAGTCATTTTAACACTTCGTCTCCGACACCGTAAGTCTCTTTAGCTGCAGTGTCTCCTGCAGTCAGCAGCTCTGAAAGGCGTCGCCGGGTTTGTTATTGAAGGAAGTTGCGCCATAAGTTGGGCGGATGGCATACAGCAGGAGTGCCTTCCTTTAACTTCAGTAATCTAACTCTCTGCGCCCTGCCAAACCTGAGCAAGGAACCAAGACCTGTCATCGAGGCCTTGGAACCAAGAGCAAGAAACCAAGGCCTGTCATGGAGGCCTTAGGAACCAATACCAAGGAACCAAGACCTGTCATCGAGGCCTTGGAACCAAGAGCAAGAAACCAAGACCTGTCAGGGAGGCCTTGGGTACCAAGGAAAGGAACCAAGGCCTGTCATAGAGGCCCTAGGAACTAAGACTTGCCATCGAGGCCTTAGGAACCAAGACCTGTCATAGTGGCCTTAGAAACCAAGACCTGTCATGGAGGCCTTAGGAACTAAGACTTGCCATTGAGGCCTTAGGAACCAAGACCTGTCATCGAGGCCTTAGGAAACGACTTGTCAGGGAGGCCTTAAGAACCAAGACCTGACATCGAGGCCTTAGAAACCAAGAGCAAGGAACCAAGACTTGACACGAAGGTGTGATATTAACTCAGTCGATTACTTGCATGTAAGACTCGCCTTTGAGCTCTGCGCCAAGTTTCTCAGAGAAAAATCTGCAACATTATTACGGAAAGGAGTGATGTTAACGCAGACGAATAATCGCATATTAGACGAATACTTACTAACGCAGACGAATACTTTGAGTTCTGCGCTGAGTTTCATGGAGAAAAATCGGCGACATTAACAAAGAAAAGCACAAAATTAGTGCACAAAAGCTCTTGTACGTTCATGAAAATAGTCTCTAAGTTTTGTGCCAAATTGCAAACAAAAATGCTCGACATTTACACTGGAAGACACGATATTAGTACATACGACATCCTTCATGTAAGACTCATCTTTAAGTTCTGTGCCAAGTTTTGTAAAAAGAAAGTCCGGATATTATCTCAAAATGGTTAGTTATTAACACAGAAGAGCGCAATATTACCCTAAGTGTGCACTGTATTAACGCATCCGATGGTAATTTTAATACAGAAAGAGCAATACTAACTCAGACGATTACGTGCGTGTGAAACTCTCATTTTTACTTTCTGTACCAAGTTTGAGAAAAAAATGTTAATGAACCATTAATGATGTTAAAAAATGTTAATGAGTTACAAACTCAATTTTTATAGATTCTTAAATCACGTTAAATGAAAGCATGATCCAGTTAATGCTTCCTATTTTCAAAATCGCGTACTGCAATTGACTATAAATTTGAGATGAATATTGAACTTAATTTTAACCAATTGCGGTTAAAGTGTTGAATTGAGTTTTATTCATCATCCTGACGAACATCGGCGGCTTGGATCAAGTGCTTCAAATGCAGAAGTTAATACCTCTAAAGACCACAAAATTATTTAAATTTTGAACATACAAAGTATTTCATCAAATGCGTTAGAATGAACTGTTCGCACGTGAATGTCCCACTACATTATCCAAAAGCCTCCCAGTGTTTTCGAGCAGCAAATAAATTTTCTGGAACACGAGCAGATGCAGAAGCCAAGAAAGCGCTCAGGGAAAGCTATTCTCGAGTGATTCCAATACGATCTTGCAGCAATCTTCAGAGAACGTCACCGGGACAAAATATTGACACATCGGAGTTTGCCTCGAGCAATCATTGGCAGCTTCTCTAATTTCTGATTCGAAAGCAGTTATCCGAGACGACCGCAAAAAATTCGCTGTCAGTTTGCCGAGACGGTCGGACCGCCATTCGATAACTCACTGTCTCCAATTTCGCGTCAGTTTTCTCAGGAGTCGAAGAGTCGCATCGACTTATCGACATGCGCTTCCCGACGCTCCTATGAAGAATTGATATCGACTTGGACTTCGTCCTTGTCGATGTGCCTTTACAGGGATCGGTTTTTGGACTTCGAAGCTGACGATTGGAGACTTCGGACCTAGAAGCTGACGATTGGGGATTTTTAGACTTTGAAGCTAACGATTGAAGATTTCGCCAGAGCTTGTGTTCCAGACCAAGAGTGAGAAATGATTCTGACGGCTCTCACTATTTTACTTCAAGAAATGCTTCGGACGGTTCTCTCTTCATGCATAGCGCTGTATTTTGAATTTTTTTTTATTACTACATGCGGACAAATTTCACGTTGCTGAACTTGCAATCTGGACTTAAATTTGACCGCGAAATTTTTTTGAAGTCGATTCATTATTTTGATTTGATGGGGGATAACATTTTCCCGTTAATTTTTAGTGCCTCAATTGGGTCGATGGAGCGGAAATTACTGGCGTGGATAGGAAATGCATTGCTAAGTTTAAACTCAGGAAAGCAGGTGGCTTTGCTTCTGCTGCCACTTGACTGCAGCAAGTTTTTTGACGCATTCACAAGCCTCGTGCACCGTTCTAAATGTCAATATTAATTGAAACATTAATTCTAAAGGTCAGTAGGTGTAGAAATGAGTGTAGAAATGAGAAATCGAATGTAAAAATGAGTGTAGAAATGAGAAATCGAGTGTAGAAATGAGGAATCGAGTGTAGAAATGAGTGTAGAAATGAGAAATCGAATGTAGAAATGAGAAATCGAGTGTAGAAATGAGAAATCGAGTCTAGATATGAGTGTATAAATGAGAAATCGAGCGTAGAAATGAGAAATCGAGTGTAAAAATGAGTGTAGAAATGAGAAATCGAATGTAGAAATGAGTGTAGAAATGAGAAATCGAATGTAGAAATGAGGGTAGAAATGAGAAATCGAATGTAGAAATGAATGGAGAAATGAGAAATCGAGTGTAAAAATGAGTGTAGAAATGAGAAATCGAATGTAGAAATGAGTGTAGAAATGAGAAATCGAATGTAGAAATGAGTGTAGAAATGAGAAATCGAATGTAGAAATGAGTGGAGAAATGAGAAATCGAATGTAGAAATGAGTGTAGAAATGAGAAATCGAATGTAGAAATGAGTGGAGAAATGAGAAATCGAGTGTATAAATAAGAAATCGAGTGTAGAAATGAGTGTAGAAATGAGAAATCGAATGTAGAAATGAATGTAGAAATGAAAAATCGAATGTAG
>JACJUY010007319.1:32579-44743 GCA_014220935.1 Platorchestia sp. MABIK
AGTGTAGGAATGAGAAATCGAATGTAGGAATCGAGTGTAGAAATGAGTGTAGAAATGAGAAATCGCGTGTAGAAATGAGAAATCGAGTGTAGAAATGAGAAATAGAGTGTAGAAATGAGTGTAGAAATGAGAAATCGAGTGTAGAAATGAGTATAGAAATGAGAAATCGAGTGTAGAAATGAGTGTAGAAATGAGAAATCGAGTGTAGAAATGAGTGTAGAAATGAGGAATCGAATGTAGAAATGAGTGGAGAAATGAGGAATCGAATGTTGAAATGAGTGGAAAAATGAGGAATCGAATGTTGAAATGAGTGGAGAAATGAGGAATCGAGTGTAGAAATGAGAAATCGAGTGTAGAAATGAACGTTGATGTGAGAAATCGAGCGTCTAATTGAATGTGGAAATGAGAAATCGAGTGTAAAAAGGAGCAGCGGAGAGCAGCAGTTCATTTCAAAGAACAGCTGTAAGTTTCTGAACTTTCCTATCGGATGAAGTTCTCAACTTTGTCGCATGTGCTCGTAATCTGACATTTCTCCCGTTAAAAGTTTTTCTTTTTCACACATTCTTCATCTTCTTTTTTCTTCTTTTTCCTTTACTTCCTCATCTTCCTCATATTCACTTCATAAAACCATTCACCCAAAAAACTTTTTTCCATCATCGAGTGCTGCCAAGAAACCTTAATGATGATAGCAACTACCGCAGGAGGACGGCGAGCAGTTCCCGCAGATCACACTCCCGCATTATGAACTTGTGCACTTCGTCAGCAGCTGTCAGCCGGTACGATGCTCACAAATCTCGGCTAACTTTGCTGACATCAGCCGTCTGTCTGCCTGACGACCGTGGTGTTACAGAGGGACTATCTTGCAGACCGAGTTATACAGACAAGAAGAGTTTAGCCTGGAAACCCTGGTATTAGAGAGGGACTATCTAGCAAACCGAGTTATGCAGACACGGAGAGTTTAGCCTGAAGACCTTGGTGTTAGAAAGGACCATATAGCAGACTGAGTTACTGAGAAACGAAGAGTGTAATTTTCAAACCTTACACATGAAACATAACCTTACTCATGTCTGATTTCCTCTTTGAAGAGTTTGCACGTTTAATTATTGTATTTAAAACAACAAACTTTAACGTTCCAATTAAAAAAATTACGGATGAATTTCACGCTTTAAATTTCGTGAGTGTAATCTACGTTCCAATTTTAAAATCAGTATGGTGAATTTCACGCTTGAAATTCCTTGAGTGATGTGAGAAATGCTCCTATTTTGGTTCCGCTTTTTTCAACATTTCTTCACGTACGCTAAGGTTACGTACTTACATGACTCACATCTAACAACGTCGTCGTAAATGAAGCCTAAGTGTTCTTACGCCCCGGTACAACGTCGTCATACGAGCATATGAGTTCTGGGTCCAGGCAGGCAGTGTTGCCATATTTGCGGATTTATTTCACGCTTCCTTGCATTTTTCCCTCAAACTCGCCAGCCTCGTCCGGGAGTTGTCAGTGTAATGAATTTAAAATATTTTGCGCGCTTTTATTTCGGACTCAGAAAATTGTGGCTCAAATTTTGGAGTGAGCTCTCGTGAAGCAGGCGTCGCGAGAATTTTTTGTGTCTCAAAATTTTGTTGTACGAGAAGATGCTTTTGTGGAGCGCGTGAAATGTGAAAGGAACAAAATACCACACGCTCTGAAACTGGAGAATTCCGCTCAATATTTTCTGCTGCAGGTATATACGTCGCGTTCACCAACATCTAATTAAAATCTAAATACTCATGAATGTTTCCATTTAATTTTCTTGGAATTTCATGGAAAATTTGGAACAATATTCTATTAATGTTGCTTTCTAACTCTGAGGTCGTTTTCACAAACATCTAATAGTAACTTAAATATTCATGAATATTTGCATTTCATTTTCTTGTCATTTCATTGAAAATTTGGAACAATCTTCTTTTTGCGTTGTTTTTCAACTCTGTGAACTGAGGACAGTGTCATTTGCGACGCGTGTGAACACAGCTACTGACCGTCATGACATAAATATTGCTTCATCATCTCGGAAATACTGGATTATTTTATCCCTTCAGCTTAGCTGACGTACCAATAATACTTCAACATATTTGAAATAATGAATTATTTTATCCCGTCAGCTTATGCTGATGTCCAAATATTGCTTCAACATCTTTGAAATAATGAATTATTTTATCCCTTCAGCTTATGCTGATGTCCAAATATTGCTTCAATAACTCGGAAATAACGGAATGTTTTACCACTTAAGCTTTGGTTGAAGTGAAAAAAACTGGTAAATGCTCCGGTTGATTTTTTTTTGGCACTAGGCTATCAGGCTTTCAAATGAGCTCAGTCATTCGCTAGGTAGCTCAGCGTACTCATTTATATTTCTAGTTTGACTTTTCTCTGTTCCAGCACTGAAAATAGCATCAATATATTCGCAAGAGAGTGCTAAGAAAATGTTTCTTTCTATATTAAATTGTTTAAGCTGACATGAGTCATGGTAACATCACCTGGAATTTGACTTGCTTTTTGATGATAAAGTCTACGATAATGACTTCTGAAATTTAACTTGGGTTTTGCCAAAAAGTCTACAGGTGATGATTACTGAAATTTAGCTTACTTTTTCATGAAAAACTCTACGGTAATGACTCCTGCAATTTAACCTACTCATTGCGGAAAAAGTCTACGGTAACGACCCCTGAAATTCAGTTTACTTTTTCATGCAAATGTCTACGGTACTAACTCCAAAAATTTAACTTACTCATTCGGGAAAAAGTCTACGGTAATGACTCCTGAAATATAACTTACCATTTTAAAAGCAAGTCTACTGTAATGACTTTTAAAATTAGCACACTCATAACTCAACAACTCCACGATTGTTTTTCTTTCATCGCGTGATCAAAACTAACAACATGTATTTCACTGCAAATATTTCTGCAGGATTTTTAGCACTGCAGCTTCTTAAAATCAAACAGAAAAATTGAAGTGTCATATGCCAGAAGAAGTAAACACGATTAGGTAAGATTAATGTAAATGCTTGAGTGCCGAATGTTCATCAGTGTTGAAGTCGATGGTAGTTCTTATCAATTGATATTACAGTTGCTGTTTTTAAATGATTTTTGGAGCTGTCACTGTCCTTGTGAATAGCAGTGGCTGCCTTCGCTATAGTTCATAGCTTCTCAGACTTTTATCTCGTTTAGCGATTTTGCTCCCTTGAAGTAAATGACATCGTTTACAGACTGGGAACATTGCCAGGCTAAAACTATAGGCAATTTTATAATTTTTCAAACAAAAATTACTCATATACCATAAAAGTTGTAAATTACACCAAAGAATATACTCATACCTCAAAAACGTAAAAACTTTTTTCATAAGAGTTATTACAAATGTAACAGTGACATCCTTCACAGTTGTGAGTATTATTGAATGAGGGGAGTCCTCTATTACTTTGAATGACTGCTTGTGTTTGCAGGAGTATTTTCATTTCTATCATGCTAAGTAGTATAGCAATTAAAATGGAATATTCGAATATTTATCGACATAGTCATTAAGAACAAGCTTTTCCGCGTAACTTGAGAGTAAAAACTTATTAATAATTCCCAACAACTTCACTGAACGCAAACAAATGAAGTCAATGAGGCATGAAATTATTTTTTTCAAGTCATCGTTTTTCACTATAAATTTAAAAGCGAAAAAAATGTTAATAAAATTAGTCATTTCATAAAAAAACAAAACATCAAAAACGTTTAGGAGACCGGCTCCATCATCAGTTTTGTAAAATACACAGTATGATCAATACGAAGTAAGCATGAAAACACGGGTCATGAAAAGCACATCATTTTCTCATTTTTAACACATATGTTATATCGTAAAAGCAGATTTTAACATTCGCTCTTTACATCTTAAAATTTTAAAATCCAATGTAAATATAAATAGTATTAATCTACATTATACAGGATATTACGGTACTGTTATACATCATCATGTGATGACGCATATCCTTCGTTATTAAATGGTTCAGCTTCCGAAAGTTGAGGTCAACTTCACATTCAAATAAGTTCAAATTCAAGTTTCAATTCACATTCAATTCATATTCGAATAAACACCTGAATACTACGACAATGAAACTTTCTTAATGATTTTCTCCAAAATGTTCAGTAGTTTCTTTTTACTTTAAATCATGAATTCAACTCAAGGAGCTGTGTCTCATCCATCTCGAAAATATCGAATATAAATATTTTCAGAACTTTCCATAGATTCTTTTCATTGCAATGTCTAATCCATCTCAGAAATATCGAAAAAACAAATCTTTGAAACTTTCCATAGTTTCTTCTATTTTACATCATGAATTCAAGTCAAGGAGCAATGTCCCATCCATCTCGAAAATATCGAAAAGAGAAATATTACGAAAGATGTTTGTTGTGTGTAAATATCTCCTCTTTGAGAGGCTGCGAGTTTTCTGCCGTTGCGCTTCAAAATTGAAGCTTCATTTGACTTCGATGATAGCGCCGTTTTTTCTTAGCAGTCCGTCCGGCCTGAAATATTGGACCCGATATTTACTTTTTTATCTCTTCAGAGATGCTGGAAATACCAGCAATGAAACTTCGACTAAATTCTTGACAACAATTCCTGTTTTCAACGCAGTTTGAATATACTGGAGCCACGAGATGTGAAACTTTGTCTACATTTTTGACAAAAATCTTTGTTTCCTTTGCAATTTGAAGATACTGGAATTACGTGAAATGAAACTCTGAAGATATTCTTGACAACAATATTTTTTTCTCTTGCAGTCTGGAAAGACTGGAAATACGAGAAATGAAACTTTGACTATATTCGTGACAACAATACCTGTTTTCCCGTGCAAATAAATTTTATTGAAGAGGTCCGGAAAGAAATGTTTTCAGTCTCCCGAAGACAGGCTTAGTTTTTCTTGTCGGCGTTTTCTAGCGGGCTTAGCCTTTCTTGTCTTTCTAGCAGAAGACAAGGCTGTTCTAGTCAGCTGGGGTCGACACTTCTTTGCGAAACAAGGACACATTTGAACGTCTGATGGCTCATCTGATATGCTCCTCGACAGCTGAACATTTCTCCTCAACATCTGCTGACTCAGCGTAGGCCTCCTTTGGCAACTGCCGACATCTCGCCAGCCGCGATCCTGGGCCTCTTGTTCCGTCCTGTGAAATTCGGTGTCAAGCAGAAATGTGCTCCGCCAACTGGAGTTTGTTCGAAAAACTGCACTGCTGCTCAACATGTGCAGATCTGCTAACGCTGGCCACAAATAGTTAATACCCGCACCACTCTTGGCAACATATAGTTATCGCTCGGATCCACTGCTGGCAACACATAGTTAATGCCTGCGCACACAACTGGCAACACATGGTTAATGCCGTCACACACAACTGCAATACATAGTTAACGCCGTATCCACTGTTGGTAACACATAGTTAATGCTCGCACACACAACTAGCAATACATAGTTAACGCCGTATCCATTGTTGGTAACACATAGTTAATGCCCGTACACACAACTAGCAATACATAGTTAACGCCGTATCCACTGTTGGTAACACATAGTTAATGCCCGCACACACAACTAGCAATACATAGTTAACGCCGTATCCACTGTTGGTAACACATAGTTAATGCCCACACACACAACTAGCAAAGCATTGATAAGCCTCGAAATTGCAGGCTTAAGTGTCATTTATGCCACTGGTAGAGAGTGAGGCGCTGTGTGGCGGGTCTCCGCTGACGATAACTCAAGTTTGGACCCATGATTAGAGTTAAGTTCGTTGGAACCTCTTTCAAGGCTTTAACGTCCCAGAGGACCAATAGGTCCTCCTTCAAAAAAATAGCTTAAAATAATAAATAACAATGATAATAATAATCAGTTGTCCTTTACCATTTGATTGCATTTTATGTTCAATTTGTCCTTATATGTAAATAATGGCTTAAAATGTAGTATTTTGTTCAATTTGTTCTTCAATGTGCTGCTCTTAGAAGTTCACTGTCGAATGGCGGCTTCTCACCTCGCCCTGACGTCGGTGACAACCTGATGCCAGGGCCCGTCTAATGACGGTGGTTGTTGTAATGCTAATATCAATGTAAGATTACTGACATTTAAGGGTTATTGCTGAGTATTTTAAACCGCGCGTCCTACCTTTAAAGTTGAGTGCATGGAAACCTCTTTTAATTGATATCGAAATCAAAGAATCTTGTTGAGTATAAGATTGTTGGATCGTCTTTTTATTAATGCGGAGTATTTTGAACCGCATGTTCCATTTTTAAATCGAGTGCATGGAAGCTCCCTCTAATGTTGTCTTGAACAGATACCAAAAAACAAAGAGTCTTGTTTCTCAATTTGCTCACTAGAAAATTATCTGAAAAGCTCAATGCGTAGTTTCCAGCACTGTCCCTACGTCACAACTGAGATCCTCATCGACAAAAAATCAAGCGAGCTTCATCGCATTATAACTCGTTCTTTCACTAGCCTATCATAACAAGGCGAGCTTTGTGAATGGTCCGGGCAAATAATATAAGTTTTAAGAGAACACTCTAAAAGCGAGATTACTTCCAGCGTCCCCAAAGGCGCGCGTCAGACAGAGCACGCCGGTTTTGCAGGCAAACATGCGAGCAGTTTCCGTACTAACTGAAAAAGATCCTAATTTGTTGAAGCCCTCGCAAGTTCTCAAAGAAGACGACGAAGCGTCGAAACTTTGATGGAATAAAAAGTTTTGTTCACCGCATTTATTTATGCGTCCAGCAATGCAAGACAAGGTTTCCATTACGGTGGCGGTGTGGGGTAAAGTTGAGGTTGCTGGTAGTCTTGTGACGCGGAGATGTGATTTGATGTTGTCTCACTCTTCTACTCGTCTCGCCCGTCCGTCTCTCCCGTCTGTCTCGCCCGTCTCGCCCGTCCATCACGCCCGTCACGCCCCTCTGTCTCACCCGTCCATCTCACTCGTCTCACCCGTCTCGCCCGTCTCACCCGTCTCGTCCGTCTCCCCTGTCTCGCCAGTCTCACTCGTCTCGTCCGTCCGTCTCACCTGTCTTGCCAGTCTCGCCCGTCTCACTCGTCTCGTCCGTCCGTCTCGCTCGTCTGGAGGAATCAGGCAGACTTTTGATTCTGAGGCTCACGTTGCTTGTGAGACGAGATCTGTCATTCTGAACCTCACGAGATTGAGAAATGAAATAATTCATTTTGCGGTTTGAATTTGGGAGACGAAATGATTATTTCAGAGGCTCACGAGATGCATTAGTGAAATAAAATGAACTAATTGGTTGAAATAATAATGAAATGATTGGTACACGTCTTGGAAATGAAACAATTGATTGTACGACATCGAGCTTGGAAATGAAATTATTGATTGCAAGGCTTTCGAGTCTTGGAAATGAAATAATATAGATTGTATGACATCGAGTTTTGGAAACGAAATAACTGAATCTGAGTCCAGTCCAGGGAATAACACACTTACTGCATTTGTGTTTGCCAGAACTCGCCACTTGCAGGAGCTTGTTAGCGACTCGTAAGCAAAGACGTTAATCCAATGCTCCGCATGCGCATCAAAATTAATTCTTGACAAATGTTATATGTGCGTCAATATTTTCCCAGTACATCCTTATGTCTCTGCAGTATCTCAGAGCTTGATAAAAAAGGGAAATCGTAAAGCTTACTTAAAAAATGCGCATCATCTCTCAACTTTATTTTCAGTTGTCAAATCAAAACTCAAATGTTCATTATATCTTTATTATCAGTTGGGTCGCCAGTAGTTTCCTATCGCTTTCGAGATTATAGGGTGCACTATTACGACCGGCAGCTCATGGCTAAAGCCTGCATCTACTGGCATCACATCGCTAAGATTGCATCTGCTGGCAACATGTGGCTTTGACCTGCACCTACTGGCAACGCAGGGCTAAAAGTTGCACCTGCTGGCAACGCAAGGCTAAAAGTTGCACCTGCTGGCAACGCAAGGCTAAAAGTTGCACCTGCTGGCAACGCATGGCTAAAAGTTGCACCTGCTGGCAACGCAAGGCTAAAATTTTTCGTCATAATTCACGACACGGTCTACAAGTGTGAACTGGACTGGTCTGCGTATAATTTAAAATTATGGAAAATTGAACAGTTTCTTTTCATATCACATTTGCATTCGTAGCTCAAATAGATTTAAAATTTAGCACAAATGAAAATGAGCCTAGTTTCAAGCCTAGCACGTGTGCCGGTCCCAATTCCGAATAGATGCATTCAATCATGTCGACAAAAATCCTTCTAAAATCTTTTTGCCCTCATTTATGAGACTAATTTAGCGTCATCTGTTAAATGATCGTCATAAATCAAAGGTCCCTTTAACTTTCAGGTGTTTTTAGCATAACTTTTTCGTAGTTTGGGGACCTTAAATGTTCCTGGGATTTTTGGGTTGATTTTTGCAGTTTGGGCAGACCTAAAATGTTTCTGAGGTTTTTGGGTCGATTTTCGTAGTTTGTGCAGATCTGAAATGTTTCTAGGATTTTTGGGTCGATTTTCGTAGTTTGGGCAGATCTAAAATCTTCCTGGGATTTTTGGGTCGATTTTTTTCAGAGTGCCACGAGCTGGCGCGAGGGAAATGTCATCACGGAACGCCTTCAAAATTCTGCCTCGTGTTCCGGCTTCTGAAGGTCAATTCGGCGCACTATTTCTGAGGTGGTATGACTCATCATGTCTCGAGTCTATGCAAGGATATTTCTACGCTATGGAATACTTTGAAGGACTCCAATTGACAAGAAATATTTTCATGAGCGTATCATCCACAATGTTAACGAGCTTGAAGGCAACCGTGAAACCATTCAGAAAAAGTGAAAATGGGACTGAGTGAATAGATGAATACGTGAACAGTTGAATAGGTAAGCTGCTGCAGTTGATGATGTTGACGTTGACAGTTTCGGAGGTGTGAGTTACCTGCTCGAGATTGATTTTATTCCCATTGTTTCCAAAGAATTAATTTGCACTGCGTACTAATTGAAACACAGTAAATTTTTTGTCGGGTTTTCTAAACCCCAAAAATTTAGTGAAACCGTAAATTTTTTGTCGAGCATTCTTGAGCCAAAAATTTTATTGAAACGGAAAGTTTTTATCGGGTATCTTTACCTAAAAAATAACTTTGCACTTGCCTTTTCATTGAAACGCAACACATTTGTCATCGGGTGCTACACTAGAAACACACATCTCAGTACACGATACACCACGCACACGTCAAAACCTACCCCGACATTTAAATAGATTTCACACACACAAAGCACATACCTAAGTATCGGTTGCCATGACGACGCCAGAGCGCTGGCACGCGAGACCATGGGTGGCAGCGAAGCCTAGGCCTATGGGCAGGTTAGACAAGCCTATTGATGGCCTGAATGCCTTTTGTGCAGCGCAGGTATTGCTCCATTGTAGCTGGAACGGCCGGACTCGAGCTCGCAGCAGCCATTGTACCTCGCCGCTTCCATTTCGATCTCCGTGAGAGGCCTTCTCTTCTAATTATTTGCGCCGCTACAAAAGATGCACGGCCTCTTCGAGAAAAAAAAATACAGTGAAGAGGAGCTGCTGCTTTACAAGATCCTGCGGGTACAATGGGTGAACTATTTCTATTCATGCTGTGTTTATTTTATGAATATTAAGTAGCAGGTACAATGCGGGTACAATGGTCACACGTTTTCTATTGATGCTGGTAAGCTGTGTTTATTTTATCCTTTACTGGTGGGATTTGGTGCATTTTGTGTGATACTGGTGAGTCGTGTTTATTTGTTTGACTTGGAGCACTTTGTGTGAGAGCGCGAAACCTCTCGCTGTGAGAATGCTAATCCGTAAACAGTAAACGTCTCAAAGACATTGAAACGTGTTTGTTTTATTCTGACGAATGTGAAAAATTTCTTAATCAAACATTCAATCCTGATAAAAAAATGAATGAAACGAATGAAAAAGAATGAATTCATTAGCGTAATGACTGACAAACGCATCCGAATTTATCGATTTGATCATCAGAGCTGGAAAAACAAAATTGAATTCTAACAAAAAATAATTCTAAAGCTTCAATTGCTGTGAGGGCGTTACCATAAAGTTCCAATTGCCGTGAGGGTGTTGCCATAAAGTTCCAATTGCCATGAGGGTGTTGCCATAAAGTTCCAATTGCCGTGAGGGTGTTGCCATAATGTTCCATTTGCCGTAAGGGCGTTACCATAAAGTTCCAATTGCCGTGAGGGTGTTGCCATAAAGTNCCAATTTGCTGTGAGGGCGTTACCATAAAGTTCCAATTGTCGTGAGGGCGTTACCATAAAGTTCCAATTGCCGTGAGGGCGTTACCATAAGTTCCAATTTCCGTGAGGGTGTCACCATAAAGTTTCAATTACAGTGAGGGTGTCACCATAAAATTTCAATTACCGTGAGGGTGTCACCATAAAGTTTCGATTACCGTGAGGGTGTCACCATAAAGTTTCAATTACCTTGAGGGTGTTACAATAAAATTCCCATTACCGTGAGGGTGTCACCATAAAGCTCCCATTTCTCAAGCTCGTGAGTTAGCGCTCGCTGAATGTAGATTGCCGAGCCGCTGTTGCAATCTCTGAACTGCAGAGATTTAAGTGCAATCGATGCATCAGAGGCGATTGCCTCGACTGCTGAGGTGCGGAACCGCACGAGAAAGCCTAGTCTCCTCACTGGAGTGTAGGACGTCCGTGTCGCGAGCGGTTAAGTGTCAGACTTTGAACCAAACAGACCCTGGTTCGATCTTAGTCCCGTACTCTTAGTATTTTCTCCATATCCCTGGGTTTGTGAGGTTATTAAGTAAATGAAAAACGATAGAAAAATCGAACGAAGTAACTGAAAACGATGGATCTCGTATGGTTACGAAGATTTGAAAAGATGAATGGGGAATATAGGTACATGGGGAATAGATGAATAAGTGGACAAATGAATGAGTTGAATACAATGCTAAAAACGAAATCTACAAACCGATTGGGAAAATAAAGCTATCAAAAAAGGTGTTTCCGAACTTTTGATATTGGCTTGTCCTTATTCATTCGTGTGCTGGTCACGTTTTGAGTTTCTGCTCAGTTCTGGGCGAGTGCAATTGTGATTTTTCTAGCTCAGTTTTGACTGTACTAGTTCTGTATTGACTATACTAGCTCTGTTTTGACTGTACTTGCTCTGTATTGACTGTACTAGTTCTGTTTTGACTGCAATGATAAAATACTAGCAGTATTAGTGCAGTTTTAGCTGTTGTAGTGTAGCTTTAGTAGTAATAATGCAATTTCGTATTTTTGCACAGTGTAGAGTAAACGTAGTTTTGACTGCCCTTCTTCAGTTTAACTGTATCAACAAAATATTGGCAGTACTAGCACAGTTTTTGAAGTACCTATATAGTTTTATCGTATTCGTACAGTTTTGGTTCTACTGGCAGTTTTGATTGTATTACTACAGTTTTGACTTAGTCAATACCTAAGTCATCACTCTGCACTCGTCCCTACATGGCACGATGTTTAGGACAAATTAAGGATATAGACTACGCTGTCTTAAATGCGTGGTGTTGTCCCTTTCAATCTGCAAATTCATTTTTTAGATCGTCTATGTCATAGTGAATAACAGCACTTTAGTCTATATTAATTTTAATCAATTTGATACATTGCTCTTTCTACTCCCGTGTTACTGATTCTTACAATTGATGACGCTGCAATGTCAACCAGTCTTTGTTATTGATGTCCATTTATACACCAAGGCAATGTTGGGAACATTGTATTCCCAAGGGAAGAACATAGTGACCACTCTGGGATTCGAACACCGGAGCTTCTGAATGGAAGACAGGCTCCATAACCACTCGGCCAAGGGGCCTCGCTTGAACAAAGAGTTTGTCTTTCAGGACATCTCGCAGATCTCCATGTTTAGCGCGAGTTCTTGCTCGCTCAAACAACACGAGGTGTTTGGGGAAGCAGCAGAGCAAACATGGCTGGGTTACGGTAGACACGGACGCGTTTGTTCAGCTCGAAGCTTCTCAAATTTACGCTCTCGTAAATCACACTTAATGGAGAACCGATGCCGGCCTCCAGCTCCTCATTACAACTTCTGTCTGGCGCCTTGAAAAATGCCTTCCGGGTTCTTATGTTTATGTCCGTGCGGTGCTTGCGTGACGTACGGCCCGTGCCTGCC
>JACJUY010007320.1:3261-13968 GCA_014220935.1 Platorchestia sp. MABIK
GCAATTGGCGGCGGCGATATGCGAGAGGCATAAGCTCTGCTTCAGCTTCCAGTTTGACTGTGGGTGTGCACCTCAGGGCGCCCCTGATAATGCGTGATGCTGCATATTGAATGCTGTCCAACACTAGAAGATGAGTGGGAGCAGCAGTTGCATATGGAAAGCAGGCATAATCAAGCTTAAAGCGGACCAGGGCTATATACAGTCTACGAAGAGCTGTGGCGTCAGCACCCCACCTCCTGGCTGTTATGACTGAGGGAAGTCTCAAATCCGGCTGACATGAAGAGTGCAATGAAGTTGTGTGAGGCCTCCATGTTAAATGCCTGTTAAAAGTGATACCTAGGAATCTTATATTATTTTTGAAGGTGAGAGGAACGTTTTCCCACCTCAGTAGGGGAGGTGAGTCGTGCCTATGGGTGAACAGAACAGCGGAAGTTTTGGCAGCTGAGATTTGAAGGCCCCACTTTTGAGACCACTTTCCGATAGTGTTCAGTGCAGTTTTCATTACTGTGGTTGCCTCAGTGAGAGTTGGTGTGACAATCCACATGGCTCCATCATCAGCATACAGAGAGTGTTGTACTGGTGCAGGCACATTAGCAAAAAGGTCATTTACAATGGGGGTGAAAAGTGTAGGGCTTATGACCGAACCCTGAGGCACCCCGCACAGAAGAGGAAAAGAGTCTGACAGCTTATCAGCAACTCTCACCCGTATATATCGGAGCTGCAGGAAATTTTTGATGTAGACAGCCATGTTGCCCTCGAGACCAAGTTCCTGCAGTTTGAATAAGACACCGTCATGCCACACTGACTCAAAAGCTCGCTCAATGTCAAGGAAAATGGCCAGGCAGTAGTTTTGAGTCAGCAAGGCTTCCCTCACTGAGGCCTCAAAGCGAAACAGTGCGTCAAGCGTACTGTGCCCTGCTCTAAAACCACTCTGAGTTGGGTCGTAGTAGTAATTGTTTTCTAAGGACTGGAGGCGCCAATTTGCCATCTTTTCCATGATCTTACCTAGACAATTGGTGAGTGCAATTGGGCGGTATGATGCAGCAGAAGAGGATGGCTTACCAGGTTTCAGTATGGGTACAATTATGGCTTCCCGCCACTGGTGTGGGAATCCATGCATGGATAAGAAATTATTGAAGTTCAATAGCTCCTCCAGTTGATTTCCATTGAGGTGCTGAAGAAAGCTGAAGGGAATGCGATCAGCACCAGGGGCTCGAGATGAGGAGTTGTGTAGTGCTCTAGTTAATTCTCTCATTGTGAATGGTTTATTGTACCATTCAATTGAGTTATGTTGTGGACAAGGCAGCTCACGGGCAATTCTCTCCTTTCTAACAATGAAGCGAGGGTCATTTGATGTGGAGTTATTTTCCCTAGAATATTGCCGGCCAAGGATGTTTGAGATCAACTTTGGGTCTGCTGTGTTATCCATCCCATTCTTTAACACTATAGCTTTGGGGGAGAACTTTGCAGATAGTGTTCGAACTTTGTTCCAGACTTGTCCACTGTGGGCTCTGCATGTAATACTAGACAGATAGTCTGTCCAGCTCTTTAACCTGGCTCTGGCTATGCAGTGCCTAAAAATAGCTCTGGCTTTTTTGAAGGCTATCCATAGGTCAATGTCTCCTAAATGGTTTTTGTAGCGAGAGAATGCTCGCTGCTTTTGGCGCCTTGCTATGGCACATTCTTTATTCCACCAACTATTTGTTGGTGTTCCTTTTCCTGGGATAGAGCATGAGATGGATTTAGAAGCTGCATCCATGATGCTTGTGGTTACTGCTCCACAGGCCTGCGTAGGGGATAGGTAGGTCTTTGGAAGGCAGAGGACTTCTTGAAATTTGCCCCAATCAGCTGACTTGATGTGCCACCTAGATTGTTGGCAGGTTGGCACGGCACATTCTGATGAGATTAGTAATGGAAAGTGGTCGCTGTTGTAAGGGTCTAGTAAAGGTGACCATGTGAACATAGGTGCTATATCGGGGGTAGTTATTGTCAGGTCTATATGAGTTAGGGTGCCTTTTGAGGATAGAAAAGTTGGTTCCGTAGTGTTCAGCAGCACAAGGTTGTTTGTTGTTATCCAATGACTCATAACATTACCTCTGCTGTCCGAAGTGCAGGAAACCCATGATTGATGATGGGCGTTAAAGTCAACTGAGGTAATGAAAGGCGGGGGTAGAAGTGGAAGTAAGAGTGGTAGCTCTGCAATTAATACAGAGTTTGGCAGCGATGGTGGAAAATACATAGAGCATATTGTGAATTCATGCTGAGGAAGGTATATGCGCGTGGCACATACTTCCAATGACGATGACAGATGTATAATAGTTTGTGGTATGCTGTTGCTAACGGCCACAAGGACCCCCCTCAACTTCCCACAGCTCTCTCACAACGGGCTGCCAATCTCTGAGACCCAGCCAGTTTTACCTTTTTGTCATAAGACAAAAAAGTTTCCTGCCAACACAATATATCCAGGGCCGAGTCTGCAAGTAGGTAAGGATGTCGTGCAGTAAAGGACCGGAGGTTCCACTGTAGAATTTTTAGCTTCATTTTGATTTATGCATTGAGGAAAGTCCTAAATTTGCTAGAGCTTCGGTGACGACTAATTTTACTGAAAGCATCTGACCCAGCTCAATGAAACATTCTAGTTTCTCAGTGAGTTGCGTGGAGAGGAAGAGACGGATAATCATTGGCAGAGCCTGAATAATAAGTCGAGTGAAATCAGTAGGAATTTGATGAGATGCGGTATGAGATGGTTGGTTGGCTTGGCTACTAGAGGGCAAAGGGTTCATGGTGCTTGAGAGGCTAGGTTGCTGACCTGAGGATACTGGCTGAGGAGAAGGCTGCAGCACATACTGAGAAGAAAGAGCAGATGGTGTGCTTGGCAAGGATGCACAAGCCGCAAAGGTTCTAGTACTATTTTGATCAGTAGGAGGTGCATTGGTCATCAGTAAAGTTTGTTGAGAGGACAGAGTAGAGACTTCATCCTCTTGAGCCATAAGTTGAGTGAGCGTGGGGAAAACTTGCAAAGAGGACAGCTCCTTTACTGTGGGTCTTCTTTGTATTTTCAGGTTCTGCACTGGAGGATTTAATTGAACTGCTTCTGATGGCCTCATCTCTCTTGCTCTGGCCCTAGCTTCCACAAAGCTCAACCCCTCATCAGCTGTGAGATGGCAAGCTCTAACTTCAGACATGTAATGAGGGCACTCATGTGAAGTAGCTTTATGAGCGTCTTTGCAGTTAGAGCAGGACGGGGGTGCAGACAAGTTTGGGCAAGCATCTACAAAATGACCCTTTTGGCCACAATGGCTACAAGTTGGTAATCGACTTGTGCACCGAGCTCGAGAATGGCCATAATGGCAGCACAAACCACATCTCAAAGGACTAGGGTAGTATTTATCAATTTTGTACACACAATACCCAAGGAGCAGCTCAGCAGGAGGGGAAGGATTGAGGAATGTCAGCTCACAAAGCGGAACTGATGCTTTGTTGGGGTCTAGCAGTAGTTTGCGGATGCCTACCACATTATAGGGCTTTAGCATAGTTAACAGGTCTTCCAGGGAATCTGAAGCAAACTCAGGTGCATAGATTTTGCCTTAAGAAAATTGCTTCGACCAGGCAATAGAGCTTGTGATTTTGATGTTGTTCCCGGATATGGCAATGGTAGTGGCTGCCATGAGATATTTTCTTGCTCTAAGGTGTTGGTAGTCACAAGGATAGCTCCTGATTGCTGATGCTCTACTTTTTTGACAGAGCCACACAGTTTGTCCAGAGCTAATGCAGTGCGGATAGGGTTCATTTATGCAATGTTGCAGGTTTTGTCTACTGGAGTGATGAGAACTTGGCGAATGTTTGGAGCTAGATTTTAAATGTGCTCTGGAGTGTTCAAGTCAACACGAGCTGATTACGGAGCTGCTTCTTTTGTTGCTAGTTGATCTGTGGGTTTGTTTATACATACATTTGATAGGTTGGAAGGAGGTTTCCTCATCTCAGAGTCTTCATCGGAGATGATTCCGCTCATGTCCGAGGATCCACCAAAATCTTCCACTGGCATTTCACTTGCACAAACTGCTGGCATAACAGCAGTCTTTTTGGTAGGCTTACTTAATTCAGCCGGTGAGCGTTGACGCCTTTTGATCCGGCTTGCCGGTGAGGGCGAGGCGCGGACATTGTTATGAGTTATAGTACTTGGTTTCTTGCCTTTGACCGACTGACTGGACTTTGGGTTTAGGCTGTCAGGTTTCCCCATTTTGTGCTTTTCAGGGCACGGGGGTATTTGATTTACTATCGTTGACACTTTATTTTTGACCAAAAATTTCCACTCACTAACACAGACCCAAAGAAAATTTTTTCCCGGTGTCACTGGGTTATTCAAGAATCACAGAGCACTTTCCGGCTAACCAATCGCCACAAAGCACGCCGCGGAACTGGAATCAATATATGACAAATGCTCAAGTCACACCTACAGAGGCTGCATTTGGGTTTTATTTCTTTGGTAAATTAGTGTTTTTGCGTTATTTGAGTAGTAAGTAACCTTAGCCTGGTTATAATCACCTGATCCTTCCTTGAGACCTCATTGTTCACGGTGGGTTTTAATACAGGTTTTATTTTGTGATACAGGGATTGTTCCCTATCCCATTCATTTTGCCATTGTCCTCTACAGTTCAAGGTTATGTATACTCCCAGATCTGTGTATTGAATTAGATTAGAGCTATTGGTGCTTAGATGACAAGCTGTTCTTGCCAACTGATCTGCCTTGTCATTTCCTATAATTCCTACATGGCTTGGGATCCATTCAATGATTAGTTTTCTAGGAGGAGGGCATTGAAGCAAATATTTAATTTTGGCAACCAGATGTTGTTTAGATGGATGCAGTTGATTTTAGCCTGAATGGCGCTGAGTGAGTCAGTGTACAAAATAAAGTCTCCTAGTTGAGTTTCTGCAAATTTCAATGCATATTAAATAGCAGTAAGCTCTGCTGTGAGAATTGTAGACCTATCCGGGATTCTAGCCAGCATACTAACATGTTGATACCAAATTCCTGCTCCAGCTTTGGAACCTTGAACTGAACCGTCAGTGAACAATGCCTTTCTATCATTGTATCCTTCGTGCAGTTGGTTGTATAGCTGTTTCCAGTTGCTTTCCGATATGCTATTTTTTTTATTGCCCCCAGATTGAATTGACACTTTCCACTGATAGTTTGGTATTTATATTTGTTTGGGATGAGGCCAATGTCTTCCATTTTAACTTGTATCTCCTTAAAGAGGTTATATATACGACCAGTGACTGGAAGAGGCCTGTTACTGTTTTGGAATAACTGGTATGGGTAATAGTCTAAACATAATGATCGAACTGGATGGCTTGGAACACTTAGTCCTCTCAATGCATATTGACACATTTGGATTTTTCTTGCATATTTAAGTGGAATTAAATTGGCTTCCGCTTCCACATTACTAACTCTTGTACACCTCAGTGCACCCAGCATCAGGCGAGCAGCAGCATACTGGACTCTGTCCAAGGACAACAGGTGGGTTACACAGGCAGTGTCAAACAGAAAACTTCCATATTCTAGTTTTGGCAATATAATGGTATGGTAGATAATTTTAAGCATGTTATATTCTGCCGACCATTTCAGATTGGATAAAATGCGCAGAAGCCTAAGGTCTTTTTGGCACTTTTGTGTGACTTCTTTGATGTGCAAACCCCATCTTAGTTGTGAGTCGAGGGTGAGCCCCAAGAACTTGAACTTCTTTACAAATTCTATATTCGTGTTATTGTATTTCAGTTGGAAGGAAGGTTTGTGTGTTTATGAGTAAACACCATGCACTTAGTTTTTTCAGCAGATATTTGAAAGCCCCAGCATTGCGACCAGCTTAGAAGAATGTCCAGAGCCTCTTGCAAGACACTAAGAGCCTGAGCCAAGTTTGGATGAGTTATCCAGAATGCTCCATCATCTGCATAGAGGGATGTTTCTAGCACTGGGGGAAAGTCATGAAATATATCAATAATCATAACATTGAATAGAGTAGGGCTTATGACTGAGCCCTGAGGAACACCGGTATTTAATGTGCATACCTTAGATAAGACGTTATTTATTCTGACCCTGATGTTGCGATTTTTTATAAAGGATGCTATCGTTTTAGGTAGATTTCCCTGAAGCCCCATAAGTTTCAACTTTTTCAGCAGTCCATGATGCCCCACCGTATCAAAAGCACGCTTTATATCAATAAATATAACAATGCAATAGTCCTGAAGCATGAGGGCTTTACGAATTGAATTTTCTAGGCGAGACATTCCGTTTAGAGTGGTGTGACTGGATCTGAAGCCACTTTGGTTTTTATCAATTAAATTATTGCTCTCCAGATAAGCGAGGAGTCTTCAATTAATGATTTTTTCAAATATTCTGCACAATGTGTTTGTGAGAGCAGCTGGCCTATAGGACTTTGGGTCCTATAGGATCTTTGCCAGGTTTCAAAATTGGACAAATTACTGCTTCTTTCCAAGACATGGGAATTTCTGAGTTCCAAACTATGTTGAATAGCTGTAAAACTGTATTTTTTTGGCTTTCATCCATATTTTTTATGAAGTCTATTGGGATTGTATCAGGGCCTGGTGTTTTGGTCTTGGAGCTTTTCAGTGCTCTTTCAAGTTCAGCATGGGTAATTGGTCGGTTATGTTGATGATAAGGAGCAGGGGTGAAATGTATAGGCATATGTTCACGGTATCCTTCTGCTCAACAGATAAAGGATCCTGAGTCTCACCTGTGCTATAGGATTTATATTGTTCTACTAGTATGTCAGCAACCTCTTTAGGACATGTGACCACATCATAACGTATTTTCAGTGTTATTTGACTTCTTTTTCGTTTTCCATTTATTGTTCTGATTTTTCTCCACACCTCTGTTGATGAGCTCTTATCATTTAGACTGGCTACATAGCTTTTCCAACTTCCCGCTTTTGCTTTGAGCACTGCTTTCCTAAAAATAGCTCGAGCCCTTTTAAATGCAATCCATTTTTGTAGGTCTCCACGGTGATTTTTATGTTCATTGTGTGCCCTACGATATTCCCTGTGACTCTCTTTACATTTTTCATTCCACCAACAATTCACTTTCCGTCCAGCTGGGCCCGTGTTACTCTTTTTTACACTGCCATCTGTTGCATTAACAATTGACTGTGTTACCTCTCTGCAAGCTTCATCACATGTTAGGTTGCTAAGAATGGGAAAGATCATGTTTTCTCTAAACTTGGGCCAGTTGGCTGATTTAAGGAGCCAAATATCTGGAAAATTTACTTGCAATATTTCTATGTTTGAGTCCATGTACACTGGGAAGTGGTCTGACATCATGGTGTCTGGGCGAGTTTCCCATGTTAGGAGGGAGTGCAAATCTTCCGTCACTAGTGTCAAGTCAATATGAGTGTAGTTTCCATTTGATGATAAAAAGGTAGGGGCAGTGTTGTTTAACACGATCAGATTATTGTCTGTAATCCAGTTTTCTATAATCCTGCCTCTTCTATCTATAAAGTCTGAGCCCCATGAATAGCTGTGGGCATTTGAGTCCATCACAATGATGCTGGATCCCCTATTCAAGTTGCTTATCTCTAGTAGATTATGACCTATTATGTCATTTTCAAGCGTTGGTGACAAATACATATTGATAATAAGGGCAGGTTTTTCATTAATATACACTCTACATGCTACAACTTCTACAGGAGTGTTGATTTGAATGGGTATACATGGTATAGTATTATGAACGTAAGTCATTACCCCACCTCCTCTATTATCTCTATCTTTTCTGTAGGGTGAAACATAGTTATTTAGTTTAGTTTGATTGTGATTTTGTAGGTGGGTTTCTTGTAGGTAAATTATTTTTCGTTCATATTGATCAATTAGCAGCTGTAGGAAGGGAAGTTTAGAGAAATATCCTCGCATATTCCATTGCAATATTGATAGGTTCATTATGGGCTTATTAAAGAGGTGACATTTAGTTTAGTTAGCACTTCGGTAATAAGGTCTTCTGCATTCAGGATGTTACCAAGTTCTGTTAGCAGTTCAATGCGCTCAGCGATTGAATTGGAAATTAGTATTTTGACAGTTGTGGGGAGAAGTTTAAATATTATATTTTTGAGAGATATTTCAATTTCCATTTCTGAGATACTTTTATTGCTTTGCTGGTTTTGAGAGGCAGGGGGATTCCTTTTATTCAACTGTGAATTTGCTGAGTCACAATTTGTAGCCATTAAGTTGTCAGTTTCTTCTGTGTTCTGTATGGTTGGTGTATTATGGTTTACAAGTTGACTAAATTCTATAGCTTTGTTTTCCTTTGATTTTTTTTGTGTAGACTACTGCAATTCTAGCTTTTTATGAGCATGCATCAGGTTGCAAGGATTTTGTGTCGATATGCCACAGCTATGACGTGAGTTCTCTGAATTAATTGCATTTGCATACGTTTTTTGTGTCAAATTTTGAGATTCTGTTTGGGTTCCTGATAGTACAAGCGGGGGGAAGGAATGTCTTGATTCTAATTCTGGAAGTGTATCTTGCTGCTGATGGAAATGAGTTTGGTTTTGAACTATTTTCCTTGCATCTACAAAGGAAACTTTTTGTCCTGCTTGGAGTTTACTGACATTCTGTTTTTGTACATAGATGGGACACTCTTTTAAGGCAGCTGTGTGGTTTCCTTTGCAGTTTGTACATACTAGGTTTTCAGCGGTGCAGTCCTTGTCATCGTGTTCTCGAGATGGGCAATTTTTACTAACTTTCCGGTTTCGGCAGACTGAGGTAGTGTGCCCCCATCGCCAACATTTGGTGCAACGAATGGAATTGTTGTAGTAAGGATCCACTTTGTAATTTGAATATCCTGCTTTCAGCTCTGTTGGGCAAGTCCCAAGGAAAGTGAGTACAAACAAGGATGAATTGGCGCGCTTTGGGTCCATGTTCATCTTACGTATACCTAGCTACAACACCAGAGGAGGCAAGATGTTGCAACAAATCTTCCAATGAGTCTGTCAAAAATTCTGGGGCATAAATCTTTCCATAGGAGGTATATGCTCCCCATACTATTTGAGTCTTAACTGGAATTTCACCAAAGTTCTTTATGTTCATCAACGTTTTTATTTGGCTTTCTGTTTTAGCTTTAATAATGAGGCTGCCTGATCTTCTGTATTCCACTTTTTCAACTTCACCACAAATTTTGTTTATTTAAGCTTGTACTTTGAAAGGATTCAGTTTTGTCATGTTTTGGCAATCATCTTGTACATTTATTAGTACATGTCTAACTGTACTTGGAATTTTATCCGCATTTTCTGATAAGTTAAGATCTATTTTAGCAGATTTTGTCCCAGCAGTGTATTTAAAGTTTTGATTTAGCTCTTCTTGATTGTTTGGGATCTCCAAAGTTGATTCAGCTAGAGATACATTGCTGGAGAGAACTCCTGAGAGATCTGAATCACTGTGCATTGATATATTGTGCTGAGACATTTCTGAGTCCGAGACAATATGAGCTTCTCTCTTTTATTTGCTCTGCAAGTCCAAAAACTCTTGGCTACTTTCCAATGTTCTCTTAGTTGTATTGCTACAGGATCCTTTACTCTTTTGTTTTGGGCTCCCATTGATAGGTTTTGCTGTTGTAGTTTCTTGCCTTGAAGCTGGCTGCGATTTACTCTTAGGAGTCGAGGTGGTCTTAGGGTTATTTTTGTTGGGTTTCCTGGCCTTGTTGAATTCTTTTTTCCCTGATTCTGAGATAGGTTGAGTGTGAGTGCGGGTAAATTTTCCCTTTACACTGTTTTTGCCTCCCCCAGGGTCATCCATAAGTTTGCTTTTGGGAGGCATTGTATTATCAAGTCTTTTGATAACTTTTAAGAGTTTCCCCTTGATAGTGTCTATTGCTTGGTGGTGATTTGTACCTATGTACTACTTTACACACAAAAATTTTTGGATTTTCGTTGTTTTGTGCTATTTGTAGGAAAACATCCTTTTAAAAATCAGTATTTTCAGAATTACCGAAAAACATAAATACTAGTCTAAGGTTACTGGGGGCCTAAGGCCCCAGTAGCAGGTTGCCAAAAGAGAAGACAAAATATTTTGATTTGGATCAACTTTCAACTCACAGACAGATTTTTGATTGAATCACTTGCCAATGACAGGTAAATTTCTCAGAAAATCCCGTCTGTTAAGCCACCACGTCCTAGCGCCACAACATCCGCACTCCAACCGCGATTGAACTCACAACAAACAACACAGTTTCTCTTTGCCAACTTTCAATCCTTAGCTTCGGATTGGTGGAGTCCAAATCGGAGTCGCTTTTGTTGGTGTGTTTGATTCCAGTTTTTATGAAAATCTTCTTTCAATTCTTTAAAAAACGATAACCAACAAAAAAAAAAGTTATAATTTTTTACTGTCATTTTATTCAAAGTTCAAAACAGCGTATTTATACCTATTAATCCTCATCCCTTGATGTTTGCCAGGTTTCAAAATTGGACAAATTACTGCTTCTTTCCAAGACATGGGAATTTCTGAGTTCCAATGTGTTCCAATGTGTTAAGTGAGTGGGCTCACCAAACTCACGACTCTGGCCTCAACTTAGATTCCAAGACAACAAATAATTACCAACGACTACAAACAGTAAACATGGAAACCAACGACTACAAAATTTTCGTGCTTACTTGTTCTCCTTATTTCATTCAACTATTGCCCAACCCAGTCCAGTAGCGCAATCAA
>JACJUY010007321.1:0-44741 GCA_014220935.1 Platorchestia sp. MABIK
ACCACCCCCCTAACACCCTTCACACACCCACACACCCCCACACGCTGCGGCCCGGAAAGGCGGTGTGACAGGTCGTGTTTTTGTCCGCATTTCATGCGCTGGTCCGGCGCCCAAAAAACGGCGCCCGTCTCCCTTTATTCCGTCCGACGGCAGCCTTTTCCTTCACAAAATTTATGTGTTTTAACGCGCTTACTGGGTTGGACTGAAGTTCAATATTCAACTGAAATAGAAAGTCAAAAGTTGTTAGCAATTTTATATATACCAAACACTAACTGGGTCCATTAAACACCTTAAATTTTGAAAGATTGTTGAAAATTTTCGAACGATGCATCGATGGGTCGGTCGGACCGCAGGCAACGCGTTGAAAACTTTAAGTTCTCGTTTAATCGCGATTAGAATTTTGATTCTTCAGAATACAGAGATTAGAATTTTGATTCTTCAGAATACAGAGATTAGAATTTTGATTCTTCAGAATACAGAGATTAGAATTTGGATTCTTCAGACTACAGAGATTAGAATTTGGATTCTTCAGAATACAGAGATTAGAATTTTGATTCTTCAGAATACAGAGATTAGAATTTGGATTCTTCAGAATACAGAGATTAGAATTTGGATTCTTCAGAATACAGAGATTAGAATTTGGATTCTTCAGAATACAGAGATTAGAATTTGGATTCTTCAGAATACAGAGATTAGAATTTGGAATGCTGAGAGTACGATGCGATTGAGCTGAAATTGGGGGGTGTGAAGACGCTCAAGTAATGAAATTTGACTCGCAAAATTTTAGACATTTACTACAGTAAGATGGATTGCGTATTATTATATATAAGATGCGTTTGAGTTAATAATAACAATTGTAATTAGATGCATTTAAGTTAATGATCATAGAGAGCTCAAAGTCCAATAACCCCCAGAAACAGTTAATGAATCTAGTATGGGAAGCTTACGTCCTCCACAAGGTTTTTTCAAATCAAATAAATGTACGAGGAGCTCGTGGGATTCGAACTCGGGACTAGAAATTACCGCGCCAACACACTATCGACTGCGCTATCGATCAACACTATCTTTTGTACAGAGTCGCAGTGTAAACACTGTCTTTTGTACAGAGTCGCAGTGTAAACACTGTCTTTTGTACAGAGTCGCAGTGTAAACACTGTCTTTTGTACAGAGTCGCAGTGTGAACATTGTTTTAAATTACAGGAATATATTTCTTTGACCGCTCTTTTGGATCCCAATGAAGGAAAGTGAACATGCCAACTGATGAGAATAACATGACGGCAATTTAATGATATTTAACAGCAAGATACAGTATGCCTTGATTTCTGAAATTAAATATTCATATTATAACCCACTTTATATATCATTTTTATATTTTTTTTTATTTTTATATTTTTATATTTCATTTTTTTTTTAAATTAAATATTCATTTTTTTGTGATTTTACGCTCTACGTCTGCAGTTTTTACTCTAAATTGGTGATTTTATGAAGAATTCAAAAGGTTTCCAGTGTAACTGTACTCTATACTCCCCAAACCCAACATCCGTTACCTTATGAAGAGTTCAAATGGTCTTTACTCCCCAAACCTTACTGTACTCGCTCCCTAACCCCACGTGATATCCCGATATCCCCATACCTTTTGTTGTACTCCTTCTCCCCAACCCCTCACGATGCTCCCCAACCTCCCCAACCCCTCACGATGCTCCCCAACCTCCCCAACACTTCACTATACTCCCCAACCTCCCCAACCCCTCACTATACTCCCCAACCTCCCCAACTCCTCACTNCACTACACTCACAGTGGGACCAAGCAACACCTCCTCACTACACTCACAGTGGGACCAAGCAACACCTCCTCACCATACCCACAAACGACACTCCGCACCATACACGTACTAGGACGAATAATAACTCGTTCGTTATCAGTAATGTACGTACTCGTGCAGGAAAGGCTCCATCAGCTGCTATTTCAGAGCCTGCTGCTATCACTAGTAAGCTGCTCCAGGATCACATCACATCCGATCTTCTGAACAAGTTTTTATGACAGCATTAGAGCCTCGCTCCAGTCCAGGTAGCGTGCTCTTCGTTGATGCTGATATTGGACGTCCGGAATTCGAGTATCTGTTTCCCATTCTCTGTATGAATTCTCTAATTGGATCTTTATTTTGGAGTTCAAAATCTAATCTGTACGTGACCTATCATCAAGGCTTGGCCTTCGTTTAGTCTACCGATGATGTGCCTGTCTGGTTCTAACTTCCTACTGTAACACTCTGACCGCAAGGGGTTAAACTCAACCTCAATATTCAACTTAAATTTAAATTCAATTGTAATAAGCAATTGGGAAAATCTTAAGCATTAACCGGATCGTGCTTTTATTTAGCTTTGATTAAGTATTTATGAAAACTATTTTGTGACTACCGGTCTGTCAGTATCATTATGAAAATTTTCTTCGTGGCCACTGGGGGCTCACGTTGTTTTAAGCGCGTCGATTCCTCACAGCGGTCTTAAATAAATTCAACCAGTAGTTTTGTCCTGAGATTTAAAATCTTGGTAGCATTCACAGGTATTATAAAAAAGTTCGTCTTTTTTCAAATAATGAGAGCTTTCCAGTTCATTTCAAATGAAATCAAGCTCGAGCTACGGTAAAGTAATTCATGAGAAGTTTAGCAAGAAATTCCGCAGTTCCTCGTAAGTCATCAGAGTGAAGAAAGGTATGCGTAGCAGTGGTGTTGAAATAAGTTCAAGCTCAGCTATAGTGCCTATTTTTCAGACAAAGGGAATTTAGATGCTTGTTCGTGTTTATGAATGAACTTAATTACAACATACAGGAAGTCTCTTCGTCTACACACGAGCCCGCCGTGTTATCAAGGTTAAAATTAAACTCAATCTACGGAGCATTGATTTCTTCTAATTTTAAGTCGTAACTTTGTTTTTAAACCATGGACTCCAACGTCAACAACATCACTATAAACTATATTCGGCGTTGATGTACTTTCTTTCCGATGTGTCAAGACGGCGTTTGTGACGAAACCTACGAGCTTGAGTTTTTTTTCTGCTTTGATAAAATATTTTCAGTATGCACAATAAATTTCAATGCTCAAATGAATGATGGACATATAATATTACTTTAATTCTTTTTCCTGCTTGAAGCGGGAGCGTACACAGGAATCTGACACTTGGTGTAACAAATTCAGTAGGAAATGTATTTTTTTCTATTCTCAACAGGCAGGAGGAATATTTTGCTTAGAAAGATAATTTTATTAACAGATGACGTTATGAAGTGCTATATCATCGACACTTATTGTTCTTGGAATGATGCATTACTTGAGTTTAAAAAAGCATCCACTTTAGAATCAAATGAAGCATTCATGTTCTCATAAGGCGAGTGATTTCATTGCAATGAAGCTAGGGTGTGAAATTGTAAGTAATTATAAAAGCTTTCGAGCTTTTGACAATTTTGTCATTCTAAATTTACTTGACGTTTCTTATAAGTGTTGAATGCCATACATTAAATGTACGAGGAGCTCGTGGGATTCGAACTCGGGACTAGAAATTACCGCGCCAACACACTATCGNNCTTACGTCCTGACAGATATAAATTCCCTTAAGCATCGAGAGTTTCAAAGTCCAATAACCCCCAGAAATAACATTCTAAACTGCACCCATATACATCTATTCAACACACGTATTAAATCCTAAATCCCTTTAAATTCGAAACACGGCTATAAATTAATGAGAGGAGATAAACTGAACCCTAAAGAATCCGGCAGGTCTACGCAGCAGCCGAACATAACTCGCAATCATTTAATATTGCGAGCGTACAAATCAATGGGAAGACTCGGTGCCGCCCGTGCGAACGCGTTAAGATAAGGTGGACGCAGCAGCGCGACTGGAAGCTGTAGTTGAATAACGTAACTCGGTGGCAGAGTCCTACTTAGAACTGAATCGATAAGACCTTAATGTGGAATAATGAAACTGTTCTCACGGATGCAAAGATTAGCCTGACAGCTCCAGTTAGGCGAGCTGCAGCTACGTCTTCATGCGCTCGGCCCCCACCTCGTGTGGGATGCTCCTCACTCTTCATTTTAGGGACATTGTTGTTGCGTTGGAAATTGAGAGAGATGGTAATGGAGAGAAAGATCTCAAAGCATTTAATCGAGCCTTTTAATTCTTGGATTACTCTCAACTGTAAAACCTGGAAGCATCAAAAGAATGAAAAAAAGTTCGTTGTTAAACTTTTTGTAGAAGCAACGCGGGCTAATCCAATTGATAACACATGAATGAAGGCCAAAGAAAGCCAATAGAAATATTCTGATAGACATTTACCCAAAAATAAAGATTAAACTATTAAAAACTAAATTGCGTATTCATTTTGTAAATTAACCTTCCAAGTTAAGTAAAATTAAATTAAATGCATAATCATATACGCCTTTTGAAAGCGAATTTAGTTCGTGCACCTGTTTAAACGGCACATGATTCAATAATATTCCCAATTTGACTTAATTCATGAAGTAATATTTCCTGTGCATGAACCCCTATCATTTTGGTTTAGTCCTATTGTATTCTTTTTAGATTTAAAAGTTTGTTTCATAATTTAAAGACTGACTGAAAATTGTGTTTGTCCAACTTGCCAAATCAAAGATCCACAAAGAGGCGGAAGTGGTGCAAAAATTAGCCGGCTGTCTGAGTGCAGAATTGCGGAGTCGCTGACCGTCTCGCCCGGAAGGAATTTCTTGTTTCGTTCCTTAGGTTCATTTTCAAGAGGCTAATATATCGTGGCTTTAAAACTAAATACCTTAACCGTTTCAGGGTCATCTTTCGCAGCATTTTGAGTTATTTTGAGCATACATGTCCCGCCTGAATAAAATAATTGCACATTTAAAAATTAGGTCGTATTCTTCCAAGCGTCAATAGGCCAATAGAATTCGCGTCAATTTAACATTGAGAGACGCTAGCTTAGTAATTCTAGTACTAGAAATTCTTAGTTGAAGTATAACATTGAAAGCTCTAAAAACTGCCCACGCTTGAACCAGAGCTCTGTAATCCTACATCGGCTAAGATGATCTTCAAAAGGATCACGATTTTTTAATCACATGCGATGGGAATCGAAAGGCTCAGACTTGAAAACAATGATATCCTGATGCTACCATAAAGCTACTGGATAGATGATTGTGTGTGTGTTCCGACACGTGTTACAGTTGTTCTGGTACATTTTTTGCTTCTCAGTTATACTTATAAACACTTATGCTACCAAAATAGTGTCACAACAGCTACACTTTTTAAGAAAATCGTATGTAAAAGCTAATAAAATTGATAGCTAAAGATAGAAAGCTAATAAAGGTTTCTGATAAATCATGAAGAATTTCACACCAGAACTAGAAAAAAAAGGCTACGAAACGGTTTTAGAACGTGCTAGCTAGCTTCAACCAATTCAAGGTGATCCTCAGACACTTTTCTACAGTATTCATTTTCTATATAACTTGCGATGTTGAAGTTAGTGTAAAAATATGGCAGTGTTGCCTTTGCAACTTGCGTTACATCTGCTCGTGATGACGTGGCAGAAGCGCCAAACTTTGATGGTTATCTCGCCGTCCGTCTCTATAGAGGGTGACCGGAAACTGCACAAATTTCCAAATTGACAGAACGTCTGAGCCAATTTATAAAATGACTGATCGCAAGCAGCACTTCGGAGACGGATCAGACATTGTGCACTCTGACGGATTTGAACGTTCGATCACTGAATTGTAGCTACAGTGCGCCGAACCGGTTGTTAATCTTCCATACTCGCAAAAATAGTGGAATCTGGCAAACAAATCTCCATGGAATTTCAACTATATCAATAATGTTGATATGATCGGATTTGTTTCATATGGATCAGTCTCAACGACCATGGGCAGTTTTCCTAGTTTTGGAGCATCTCAATCGGTTGCACACAAAACAATGAGCTGAAATACAATAAATAAATTTTAAGTGCAGATAAGCTTCCATCATTAGTCAAGCAATAGTCATGCAGGCATGTATCCAAACCTCAGCACGCTCAAAAATAAATAAACTTTTCCAAGTCCTCTTATAGTATTTCTGGGTGAATAAAATAGTACTTCGAGTTGCATGCAGCGTAAACTGGCTGCAGTAATACCGATCTTTCAAAAATTTGCGTCTTCGTAGCGGTACAACTGCCAGTAATACTTTCTGAGTCGGCTAGGCTACACTTCGTGCAACGGCATTTAGCGTAGCCAAGTCTACTGAGATGAACTCACGCTGCCAGCTGTCAGCTACGACGACATAAATTGTTTGTAAATTTAGTTCCTAGTAACTATAGACCCACTTCTGACGCCTGAGCTGCGGCTGTGCTTCGCAATCGCGGGTTGTGCTGCCTGAGCGATGATCACAGAACATCTGAGCTCTTCTTCACTTCGCAAAAAGAAATATACTTTCGTGCATGCATGCAAACGAGAGAAAGATTCATGATATTTCTGGATATTCTTTCAGTTTCCAATTCATTTTGAAATTTTGACTGATAGATATCCCCTACGACACGAATACAGCACTCCATTCGTATCGACGTTTTAATCAAGTTCGAAAGTTCAATTCACTTTGACGAAAATGTCTCCTTCCTGTAAAAATGAAATATAAACGTGTTACGGGTGGAGCAGGGGTTAGCCTGTATCGTGACTGGAATTAGCAAGACCGTTGAACTCCGTCAAACCTGTGATGATTTCTGATTCTTATATTCCCATTTTCTAAAGTTCCATCATCAAGACCCATCATTCGTACTCTTCAAAACAATAAGATACAAAAATCAGTGGAAAAATTATAGAACTGCAAACCTAAAGCCCTTATTTTCTACACATACCAAGCTTTTCACGTGCATTTCAGAGTACAATTTTCTCAACTTCTGTGCAAATGACATCCATTTGAGCAGCGCTAACAGCGTCTATAGAAGTTCGGAAGACAGTTCGCCTCTGCACTCAGTCGCACCGAGCCAGATGCTATCGCCTCGACTGCATCCGGCGCTTTTGTCAATCGATAGCGAGACAAGCAAGATATAATTTGGAGTCGTGTTTTCTGCTCACCCCGAATTACAGCGATCGGAACATGGGACACCTGAGAGGTGCTTGCAGTGGAACACAGCGTCAATGAGCCTTGCGCGTTAACGCTCTCTGCGCCGCTGCCGGCGTGTGAATTAATGGCTGTAATTCGGAGCCGTAATGTGGACCAAGTTCAAGATTCATTCTTCCTTCACCTCCAGAAATTTAAAGTAAACGAGACATTCATTGACTAGAAGTGCTCGTTTAGATGTGAACAAGCAACTAATTCACGTGCCAAAATACAACGACAAAATAAGTTCGAGAATAGAAAATACACGACATCGCTGGCTATTATGTGCGTCTGAGTTGTAAAAATTTCAGGTGTGCAGCTCGATAATTTTGTGAAACTGTCAGTGAGTTGGGGAAAAGCCTATTTATTTACCTGTATTTTCGAACAATGATGAGATTCAGACACGGAAATCGTTTTCAATCCCGCAAAAAATTGGCTCTGTCTTTGTCAGGCAATGCTCAGTTGCGAACAGAACGTATTACTTAATACGATTGGGGTTCAAGAATTTATGTATTTATCGAAAAGGAAACATGAATTTATACTATGAAATGAAACGTTGAAAAATTCTGCAGGGTCAAGTTTTATGTATTGTTGTGTGTAAAAATAGAATACAGGCGGCAACGTTAAAACATCCCGTAGCCAACAAAAGTTCGCTTCATGAAAAGAGTGTTATGTAGAAAAAGCTTAACTAAAATACATTTCCAAGTAAGCGTCCTGAGCAAAAGGTCTCTTTTCAAAAATTGTCTCAGTAAACACTTTCACTATGCAGTGAGGAACACTGCATTTTGTAAAAACAATCCACCTGACTCCAATTCAGACACAATCTTTCATTATACGGAACAAAGAGAAAAAGCTTCACAAGCCTGGCTTGTGATGACACTAAATTGTTAAAATCTAAAGGCAACGTTGCCGTGAGTTGCGAGTTTCCCCACGATTTTCGAGTCAAGCAAAGAAATTTGCGCAAGTGTACACCCCGCAGTGAACAAAGCGCGGCGCCCTGCTAATCAGACCCGAATGTTACCGACACTTTGGTTAAAGTGCTGTGATGAGCAGCGCCACCGCCGCATTCGGGGTGTTTACGTAGACGTGCTAAGAGATAATTCGCGGGTGGAACATAATCATTCTAAATAAGGCTGACGATCCATCTAGCTGTTCCACCTTAGCTTAAGTGAAATCAAACCTGTTCGCTATTTCTTTATTTCAAATTTGATGGTAAAATGGGAATAAAACTGCTTGGGTGTATGTACAGAGATTTCAATCGTGGTGTTACTCTAGGGGTTGTGGTACATTACGATTCTCATATGGCCAGGGAACAGGACGCTAGTTGGACGCCGCTTTTAATATTTGAATCTCATCTCTGAATCTGACTGCTAATGCTTGTCTTCATCTATAGTTTAAACTAGTACTAACTTGTATTGAATCAGGAGAAGAGGGAGGTTAAATTTGTGAAAGTTCTGGAGTTAAGTGTAACATAATAAACATGTCGGGCTTGATGCACAATGTGCGCAACAGTTGTTCTCAATTTTCAATAATGTGCGAGACGTTCTATCGCACAGTGCGGCAAAATCTCACCATTAACTAGGGATGGGACATGGCGCTGGTCGGGACAGTTCACGGTATGCCACAAACATCGCATAACGCAGGTAAACTGTTGTGCACCTTTACCACTTGTAAGTTCCAAACCGTTATTACCGATTTTCACTCTTTTTAAAACTTCACTAAGTACACATTTTAAACAGTTTTTAACACTAGTTATTTTCTAATCGGCTTTACTGAGTGCACATTTCAAATATTTTTAGATGCTCTATTTTTCTAACCGTTTCCACAATATATTACTGCTCGTAACTCCGAATATTCAAACATTTGGTTATAAAAACTACGAAAGAAGGATGCGTATCTTTTGAAACTTTGAATCGAATCAAACTGATCATTGTTTCAACTCTCCGCATAATGCAACTGCCGACAGTGTATTACGAAATGAAAATCTCCATATCACATTTCAATCACATTCGATAATAAATGCTGCAGGATCGGAAACAAATCACCCACAATTTGAAGTGCACACGACCTCATCCACGGTGCTCAACGGACAACAGGAACGCATCGTACAGAATGTTACAGTCTTATTCAGAATTCTAATTCAGAATTCGTATTCGGAATTCTTATTCAGAATTCGAATTCAGAATTCTTAATCATAATTCTTATTTATAATTCTTAATCATCATTTTTATTCATGATCATTTTTCATAATTCGTTAATTCGTATTCATAATTCGTTAATTCCTATTCATAATTCGTTAATTCCTATTCATAATTCGTTAATTCCTATTCATAATTCGTTAATTCCTATTCATAATTCGTTAATTCCTATTCATAATTCGTTAATTCCTATTCATAATTCGTTAATTCGTATTCATAATTCGTTAATTCCTATTCATGATTCTTAAATTCTTTAAATTATTCGACACAACACATGATGCTCTATGATCCGGTTCAGAGCCTGTTACTGCATCATCAACCTTTTATTGAGATCACAACGTGATCATCGAACTACTTTATTACGAGTGCACGAAGGTTATGATGACACTTTTTTTTGCAACATAAGATGTGACAGTGACACAATAACAATGTTTTGTTATTGTAACAACACATCAACGTTGAAGTAACGTTGTGATAACAGTTGCGTTATGGAGACCTTTTATTCGCGATGTATTTATGTTCATACTAGTGTTAATGTCTCGATATAGGAAGTATTAAAGTACATCCATATCCCTACATTAAAAGGCGTGAATGCACGTCTGTTGTATGACCTGTGGACTACGGAGTTGATTTTTGTAGAACCCGTTGTGTGTCCCAGAACCTCATTTCCTATAGTTGAAATCTCGTACCCTCCAATGAATAAATGAACAAAAACCGCCCAGAACTCAAAAAATTTAACATAGGATCTAAAACCTGCAAAACTACTCAAGACAAAAGAAACTCTACTAAGGAAATAAAACCTAAAACCTGTAAAACAACCCAGTACTCAAGAAACTATTTGAAAATCGGGAAGGATAACTTGAGAAGCATGGGAAATTCCATTAGCAAACTTTCCCTAATTCTCTAGGCTATCTTTTACTCTGAATAAAAATGCTTAGTTTATGGGAATAAAGTCGATGTGACTCAAAATTGATGAAAATGCAATTAACGTAACTAACTTTTAATGTGGATACAGTTAACGTAAATGAGTCTTTCACCAAAAAAAGTTAACTGACTCATTACTGTGGTAAACGTAGTTAATAAAATTTATTGTTAGTCTAAACATTGCCATCTTGATGGTCAAAGTTCACCCAATAAAATTCCCTCATTCTACGTTGAACGATACGATCAAAACATTTTCTTCGGGAAAGTTTTTCATTCTTGCGCGACTCAGAATTTCGTTTCCTGTAAGTGGAAACGTCCCAATTTAGCCATGAAAGTAGCAGAGGAGCGAATATATGATGAAACAATTTCAGCAGTGTAACAAAACGATTCTGTGTTAAATTGACGAACTAGCAGTCGGAGGGAAATGCAATGGAATGCAAAAGCTTTGTGGCTTTCTCTGAGTGTTGGTTCTGGGAAATTATTCTGGCGCCCTTTGAAATTTTCTGAAATTTAGATATTACTTCGGTGAGTCATGAATACGAAACGAACTCCAATTTAACCAACTTCTCAGGAAGACCACTTAATGAAAATAATATTCCAAAGCCTGATGTAACCCTCTCCTCAACGTGCATAATATGTTTAGTATCATGCAGAATATGGTGTTTTTATTCGTCTTCCTTTACTGACTTGAATGTTAAGCGGTGAAGAATTGTTTGTCCAGTTTTACGTCTATTTTACTAAAATTTTTCTTGACCTGTTGACACTCACACTATTATCACATCTCATTCACACAATTTTCAACGTACTTGAGTATTTTCTATGAATTTTCCCTGAATACACTAAGTTGATTCAACTGTAGTTACAAAGCTTCTCTAATTCTCATTATTTCCCGATTTGATAGGTAGTGTGTAAGGCCTAAAGTGGAAAATTACGTATCTTGATTCTGGTGAACGAAAACTATGTGGCCTGTAAATACGAGCAAGATTGATAGGCATTAGAGCATTTCTCAAAGCCCAATTTATACTTTTGGTTCTAATTTAGTAATAGGCGGATATTTATGCGAAGTTGAGGGCAGAACTTGGCGTGTTCTAGTCACGTGCGAACGAAGGCCTCCTTGTGGACCGGTCGAGCTCACGTCCTCGCCTTGTAAGTGCCCGCTCAGAAGTGGCCGTCCGCTGCGTTTAATGCGTCTCAAACAGCAGATAAGACGTCTCTAAATGTTGGCAAATCACCAGGCACTAAACTTTTGAGAATTTACAGCCAAATTTGATGGATGGCGAGTCCTGATTTAAGGAGAATTAAGCAGGCTTGTGGGATGGAGAGTTGAACAATGACTTCCTCCAGCTGCTCTCAGACTGACCACCTAACGCGGCTTCGCCACGGCCTACCTCTAATATTACCTCACCAACCCTTGAATTACGAGAGTTACCCTAAAGTTATGGAGGGTCATGCTTGCGTTTCTACACGCTTCGTTGTAAGCTATATAACGAGGCTGAGGTTATTAACTTCTGTTCTAAACATCAGCGCGTCAATCACACACTGCTTCCACCTGACACCCCAGCCGAGCAGCGACGTGTGCTGTGAAGGTGATTCAAGGACCGTCAGAAGTGTTTATCATTACGCGTTAATGAGGGGAATCATCACATGTGAAAAATACAGTCATATTTTCACCATATGTTTGAGCCAGCTTCCTGCTCTGGAATGACGAAGGACGCTACGTCACGCCGAAATTATATGAAATTTGTCTTGTTTGCCAAATTCGCTGCTCTGTTCAGCGGTATTACTTTGTTGCGATTCGTAAATCTTTGTGGGTTAGGAACGAGAATTACAAAATAAGGTTACTCTGATATTTTTGAATAAAAATTTGGTATCAGGTCTAAATTTAATCTCTTTAGCTGCACTTCTTATAAAAGTTCACTCGTTTTTATCATCAATTTACAGACTTGACTTTAGAAAGCTCCAGAAGTTTTAAAACGTACTGTTGACCAATTTGTAGATATTCACTGCTGTACCGGACCTGTTTGAGTTCTAATACGTAGTCAATATCGGCTTAGGATTAATTTCTTTTAGTGAGTTGTAGAAAGCCATTAGCCAAGCCGTTGAAACTTTTCCTCTTTTTTTCCTGAATTTTTTTGCAAGAACCAACACTGAGCTCCCCCTATGCTTAAATTACTTACTCAAGTTTGACGTTAAAGGAGTATGATTAATTCGTTCAAATGCGTATCTCTGTATGTGAAGTTTGGACATGAGAGGATCAACAAACATTTTTACTCATTCTGTTAAACCCGACGACTTGGTAAGATTTAATTTTGGTTTTTTGTCGTGCGTTCATTGAAAGTGTGTAGCGCAGGAGAATAGCATTCCTGGAAACGATGTTCATCTTAATCCTCAATGTGCTATCAACACAAGTGCCAATATTATTAACTATTAATACTTAATAAAAATGAACAAAAATGCTTTCAGCTAAAGCTTACGAACACTCAGTGGGGTAAATTTATCGGTTCCCTGAAATAAATTAATCTACCTATGAGGTCTAAAAATATTTAGTTTTGGATAAATTAAGCATGCGCGATTTTTTAGTGATGAGAACATGCTCACTCATCATCCAATAGATACGAAGTTTTCATGTAAGCTTTTGTTATGAAGGGCGTCGTCTTAATCTATCACCTTCCAAAATTCACCTGCCTCACCCTACTCACACTAAATATCAAATCACTTGCATACTTTTTCTTCCTCGTGTATCAAAACATGGAGTTTTACATCCATGCTCGTACGATTTAAGACTTGCTTTGAAAAACGATGACTGTTTGCTGCCAAGTTAATGATTTACCATCGCTAATAATATCTTACATAGAACTACACAAGCGCATCGATGGCGGAAGAGCAATTCAGAATGAAGTAGTTTAGAGTACTGAATAAAATTATGCAAATGAGCATTATGAGAATGTGTGCAGCTCCTGCTGGTGTTTACTGACCAGAATGCTATATCTGACTGGGAGGTATTAGATTTGCGTTGAACGTCCAGTCGAAATAAAATACGACGTGAAGGAACGCGTTTACCAAAATATGGTCGTTAATGTCAAGCTGAATTTGAAGTGAGAACTGAATTACGATTACACTTTGTTCATGTCTGGCAGGAATTAAAGCAGGGAACTGAGTTAAATTGGCTGCATTTTCAGTTTCTCTTCCCACCAAATCATCACATGAACCGCGGCGGAAGTGATACACTTGTCGCTTCCAAAGAATATCTTAGCTCTGGGATCCATATCTACAAGCACAGAGTGTACCATAAGCCGTATTTTGAAGTGAAAAAGATACATTTTTTAGTGAAATTTTGTTTTATTGCACCCAAGTGTCAAAGGTTCGCTGGATGGTATTATTGTATGGATTTACTAATTGCAAGAATTTTGTCCATGAACCTGTTGAACTATTTGTGAAAGTGATAATGAGTAAATTTACATGAGACAATGAAATACTACTGAAAAAAGTTATTGTGGCATAATTTCTCTGAGTCTATCGATTTCAAACGGGCTCGGTGACCATCGCAGAGCAAACTGAAAAGATCAAGATGCGGTCGAAAATTTTAGAAAATGTTAAACTTGGTTTCTAATTTGACATTAAAATTTCAAGTTATTGTTGTAGTAAGCGTTCGTAAATCTCACCTGTGAAGAAAACGAATGGGGAACGCAAGAAAACGGAGTGAATTATATCGCTTTCGCACATGTAAAGCACCTGTCGAGTGCTAGTGCTTACTTTCATAAGCACTGATTTCAAGCATTCATTTTTTACATTTAGGATTATCATATTCATTTGTTATGATGCCTGCCATAGATCACACAATAGGAGCATGCTCATTATATCTGTAATGAAAATCTTCAGATCAAACAAAGTTTGAGTACATAAAACACCTTCAAAAATGTTGATAATGAATAAAATTAGTAGAATTATGAAATGAATTTTGCTATCCTTGCTTCATATCATGTATACACAGTGTACATCTGCGTTTTGCCCAGCACGGGAGCACTCCAGTGTTATTATTCAATGGCAATTTTGTCAGCAAAATATCATTACCTTCATTCAGGGTAGCAACGTCAAGCTTTTTAGCGTGCCTAGTCCCATATACTTCTGCACGAATCGAACTATCTTCAATCATTTTACCCCTCTCTAAGTACTAGTAAAAAAATCGAAACTTAAAAAAGTTCGTTTCTGAAGTTTAGTGCTTCACTTGTTTCGCACGTGGGTTCTAGATTAAACAATCATGTTAACCACAGACTTTAGGAAATAAGCAGTTCTTCTAATACTATTCTCTTAGCATATTTCATCGGACGTGATCATCGCATGAATGACGAAAATTATTTCCCTTATAGATCGTGCGACTGACACCGAGCTGGTTTCGTCCTGTTGTTTAGCTGGAACGTGTTATCCAGGACGTGTTGAGCAGCTAACCTGGTTATTAGAGTGGCATGCTTATTGGTGGCAGTGACCGCTAGAGGTTCCCTGCTTTTTTACAAGTCTGGTCTCGTTCGCTCAGAATACGAACAGCATGTGGACACTTGTCAGGCGCTTTTCATATTTTAAGCCCAGTCGAACACGTGATGGTTAAGGTTGCGCAGTTATGATTGTGTTGGTTATTTCAATTAAATGAGGTGTTCTCTGCGCTCGTGAAGGGAATATTGCTAGCTCACCCAGACAGCTGCCTTCATTGTCATGTTAAGATACGTGAAAGGAGATGTTTATTATTCATCAAATTATGGCAATCTTGCGCTCGGTAAACCAACTAACTGCTTACGCATCCGTTCGAAATTCGGTCAAATTGATACTAACAATACGTATTAACGTATTTCATATTGCTCTAAATTTTTTCACGACGTAATCCAAACAGAATGAACTCTTGATTTTTTTTTACTCGGTTTATTTTCTCTGAATAGCAGCAGTGGTCGTTTGGTTGAATTATGGATTCATAAAATGTTGCCTGAATGCATTTAAAATAAGGTTGATAAACGCTAAGGGTGGGCGGAAATTTGAATCTGGTATAATTAATTTAGTGTCATTTAGTTTTAAATGTTCACGTTAAGGTCTTCCTTTTGGAGAATGCCAGCAACTGAGACCTTTTTATCGTTGCGTTTCTCGACGTAATTTTTCAAGGCTATAACTATACAGTCATTACCTATTCTTGGTTTCATGATTATATTACTGCTATACATTTAACTCTCTCTACTGTACGTATTGAGATTATTTTGAGCAATAACTAATGAATAAATGCTTTAGCCCAGCACACATACACGTGACAACTGGAGTGAAATCAATATCACCACAGAAATTATCATAGGTATTTTGAAAAGGATAAGACACAACACCCAACACTTTTCTGCATGGCAGTGTTTTTCAAAAATTTTCATCCAAGATCCTGATTCCTTGGAGAGTATATCTTCATTTCATTACAGGTGCATAAGAAATTTTTACATTTTTTTAAAATTATGTAGTTGAATTTGTTATTTTCATAAGCAAGTTCGTCACGGATCTTGCCAGGAACACCTGGTGTGTCCAAACTTAATAATTTAGTTTTAGGTCTTTTTTTTAATTTATATCAGGGGACAAATGGCGATTATTCAGAGAGTCATCGTGCAGAGAGACAACAAAGAGACGATAGTGGAAGAGCAAAAAACATACAATTAATGCTACTCAATTTGAACAAACAAAATGTTTCGAAAAATCCGTATTATTATCCTACGAAGAGGAACACTTCTTTGGGTGTGAAAATTTGTCTTGGCCACGAAAAAAAACACATTCCTTTAAACTCAGTGAAAATTACCATTAGAAAATTTGCGGGTAGTTACTAGTGTCAAACTGAACGAGTCATTTGGATATCTTGCCTAAAGAAGCTATGACAAAAACATTTCGCTTTCTTCATTGCTGTAGAGCTCCCAAGTCTAGAAGACTAAATATTAATCAACTACGCGCTCGTTGCTTCACAAATTGAGCAATCGGAACAAAAATATCAGACAGCATCATCCATACGAGCAGTTCGCACGAGTCCATGAAACTACTCTTGTTTTCAAACCTATATCCCTCCCTTTGTACTTTCATGAATAAAGTGTTAGCTAAAGACTGCAGTCAAGACCTGGAATAATTGGTGTCAGCTTAAACAGCCATGATTAGTAGGCCAGCAGACGAAATAAGTTATTTACTACATATCGGAAGACCTCGTAGTTTAGTTTCACATCATCGATATCAAGGAACCTTCTGACATCAGCGAAATAGATTCTCGGAAAGCGTGATTTCCAAAGGGAATCTTGGATTTTTCTAATCATGTCATCGATGGCGTTAATTACAGAGCGTTAATAATTGTTGGTTTCTATTGCCTAATTCAAAAACATAAGTCTTGTATTTAAAACATTGTTTGATGGATTGGAGGTAAGAAATTCTTACTAAATTGCACTTCGGGCCTTAATTCTAAATTTCAGTTGTTAATGCTCAATTCAAAAATATCTGTCACTATTTTGAAACAATGGTTTGAATTTTCACAGTGATCCCTAATTGCTGATTGGGGTGGAATGGTTAGTGCACGACCGGTTCTATGAGATATTCCTGCGTGTTGGCTATGTCTGATGAATTGTTGGAGTTTAGTACTACCAACGTAAGACTGCATGCAGCAGTCACACTTATAAAAATAGACACATCGAGTTGTACAAATCGAATCGAGTTGTACAAATGTATATTTTCACCTTTTTAACCTAAAGTGAAGGAGATGAGCAATTATTCAGAGAGTGTCGTACCAAAGCCAACGCACATGGGCATTTTGGAACTAGAATATCAAGAATTTGTAATTAAAAAACGACATTTGCTTTGAACCTACCAATTTTTAACCTTGAGCAACCAAACACGCTTAACTGCAGCTTAATCTTCTTCTTCACCGCAAGCAGTGAAAATTTGGATACCTTCGTTTACACCGCATGTACGTACATACATCTACATCTTTGAATGGTGGCAAATGCTGTTGCACTCAAATTAAGAATTGAAAAACAGCGAAGTACAGTATAAATAAGAAATTTTCTCAAGAGGGACAGAGAAGCGACTACTGCATGCCGACTTCTCTAGCGCAATCTTTGAATTGGGAAGGTCAGTCGTGTAGAGCAGAGATATGCGGAAAAGTTCGTAAAATTTTTTTGAAGTGATTGGCCAAATCAATCAAACTGTGCTGATTTAAACTAAAAAGACAATTAAGTAGTGCAAAGTTGGACTGAAAAGTCTATGAGGTGGTATAAAGTTGGACTGAAAAGTCTATGAGGTGTTGAAAAATTGAACTGAAAAATCAATGAAGTGGCGCAAAGTCAGACTGATAAATCAATGAAGTGGTTCAGAGATGGCGAAAATCAGCCAACTGGTGAAGAGATATAGTGAAAAGTCAGTCAAGTGGTCAAACCTAGATGGAAAGTCAACCCAGTGGTTCAATGTCCTGCAAGTTGGGTAGTGATCAACTGGAAAGTCAATCAAATGGCACACAGATAAGCTGAAAAGTTAATCGAATGGGACAAAGAAGAAGAAGAGTCCTTCACGTGATGCAGGGAGGGAATACCTCCAAAACCCACACATCCGCACGAACAATCAGCGAGCACAATGGAGCCAACAGCACAATAGAAGCCCCGAATTATTTGTTTAAACAATGAAAAGAGCAGTGCCATAATGACGCTGGTGCGGTACCTCCAGCTATTCAGAGCAGGCCGCTCAATGTAAATACAGGAAGGTGGAAGCGCTCGACTTCTCTGCTAAAAAGACGGAAGGAAATTAAGTTTTTTTTGAGGTGCGAGGCGATCTCGTCAATGCTGATAAAATCCGTCAATAATTCTTGAAATAGTGATGTTCTTCTAATTTGTTCTGAGTTCACTCTAAAATCTCCCTGTCCCTAACAATAATGAACTGATATAATCTCCTCTTTTATTTTGTTGGTTGGGGAATTAGAAATATCTCAATTTATAGTCCTTTTCATCCGCTCACTCAAGTCTCGTGTAAAGGCACGCTTACTCTAACGAACGATGGGTTTTAACAAGTAAGACAACGAATATGAGGAAGACAAATCCTTACTTTATATTTGCTGTCACAACATAAATATCTTGGAGAAAATAAAGATTGAAACGTGTATCTCTCTCTTCGTTTTTGTTTGTCAATAACGACACAGGGAAATTTAAAACTCCAGAAAACGAGTCACGATAAAAGGGCGGGAAATGTTTTTTTGCGGATTTGTAGGCGTTTTGTGTGTTTTAAGAAAATTTAAAATTAAAATTGAGATGAATACAACAGAAACGTTATATGGGTTTTAAATTGAAATTTTAATTTCAAATGATTTACTCGCCATAAATTTGCGGTCTGTTTCACACATCTAAGATCAAATGAGAGACAACCAAAATCACAGGAACAGACTGCCCTGAAATGAAAACCAGTTCACTGAGATCAAATTTTATTCAAGCAAACACAACTGTTCTTTTTAAAACTGATAAAAACTAGAAAACTAGAACAATTGCTATAACGAATGCAAAATTGACGTTTGTCCCTCTTACACAACTTCTAAGAACTACTCTTCGTATAATAACTTTTTAATTTAGGTTAGAACAAGTCTACGTAACATTCATTGTAAAATTTTCTACAACGACATTCGATAGAGTAATACTATATTTCTATTGTAACATTTGTACCAATCGTTTAATTTTTATAATAACATTTAAAACAACAACAGTGCAAAAACATTATACATATAATACTCAAACAACTTTTATATGAATGGGATGATTTAGGTGACAGCACTTGAGGGTTATCACACACTTATAGCTCCTTCGAGGAGTAAAATTCCATACAAGTACAACGGTGAATTCAAAAGGCTTGCTTTAGACCTGCGTGCGCTGGCCAGGCAACGCGCTAATGGCTGCAGGGAGCACTTTCGTGCAGCTGCCGCTCGGTGAGCGCTGCGAGCAGGTCGACCAGAGGCAGGCGGCTCGAGTCAGAGCAGTTCTTTTGTGCACTACAAAAGCTACCGGACCAGCTCATCATCTGCGCCGCGTTGCGGGTAAGTGAATAATTGAATAACTGCTGGAACCAGCATGCTCTGCAGACGTATTCATATTTCGTGCGGTTGTTATAAATGTACGTGATATGTGCTATAGTAGCAGAAATGAAAATGTGCGTCTGTATCTTATTTCAGCAGTTTGTTAGGCGTACGAAGTTTTACAAAAATGTCCGTGCTGTAACAATTGCGAAAGCGTCTCTTATTATTTTTTAAATATATTAAACTCATAGAGCAACAGGTAAAAGCACTTTACAAGTCTAAAATGCAGTCCTCACAACGTTCCTGGCCAAAAGACAACATATCATTTTATCTAAGAAATTGTCGTCGGGGGCGATCAATAGTAGCTCTTATGTTGCCCTCATGGTCATGCGAGTATGCCTGCAGTGGCCCGAATCATGGGGTTCAAAACTGCGTAGCTGTGAAAAGTTCCTTCACAAATGTGATGCAACCTACCAAAACCAGGTTGAAATACCCAAAATTTCATGTTTTTAAATAATCTAAGTTTGTTAAAACTTAGAATTTAACAAAAAAAAGTCTCTGCGTTTGTTTATCTTTCACTCATTTCGAGACCGGATCAGTGACCGGACCGGATCAGTTTCAAGACTGAATCAGTGCTGAGAAATTATTTTTGTTCCTACACATGGCTGAAAATTGTTATCAGCGACCTTAGCATGGGTTTCTCCATTGTTTTGAGACACAAATGTGTTTTACCCGAAGACGCGCTGACCTTCAGCTGTTAGCTGTTGAGGGCGAGAAAACTAATAAGTTTGCTCGTCTGTTAACAAGTTTACACTAAACGGGTATCCTGTACTACTCATTTAAGAGACGTAACGCGGTTTACATGTGCAATGCGCAATGGTAATAATCCTTAGGAATAAATCATAACATCACAATACAAAAAAGCGTTGTTTTGAAACATGACATACCTCAATTCATTAGAATGTCACAATCTATGTATTACATGGCTATGATTCAGTAAGAAAAGAGGAATAAACAGAATAAAAAAAAATGCTATAAAGCATTGCTTCGAATAGCAAACGATGCGTTCAATTTTCTGGAGAACTTTTTAGCTACGTTCCTTTTTCATTTTGCACTGAGAGTGTGAGCTCCGAGAAATCCAATGCACAATTTCACCGTTTCTCCACTTTAATATTGCAGTGCTATGCAATGCTGTAATGCATAGAATCTTAATGAGTACTGTTATAGCTTTCCATTAAGGATAACAGTGCAGTATAGTATTATTGTATAAGTTATGTTTAAATAATGTCTCGCCAAATAATCATACGATCAATTTCAAACCTAGCCACAAGCTGCTTTTTTGTGTCTACTCGGAGTTAAAAAGTTAGGTTTAACCGCGCCATTTCTACACGAGACAAATTGTTCCAAAAATTTGAAAGGCCAATACTTTAGGCATTCAATGAACTTTAAGCTAAATTATGTAAATTTCAAAATTGATGAAAACTCCAAGAAAGAACGAAACATTATATGAAAAATTATGAGACCATGTACTGAATTATGGTATCGAGATGAAGCCGAAGAAACCCGGATGGATTCGCGGTGCTCTTTCTTGCCCCATCCATGGAAGTTTGCATGTGTAGGGATCGCTGTAGAATAGGGGTTCCCAACGTTTTTTTCGTCCCGCACCCCTAAGGAAATTTCATTCAAACCTCGCAATTCCTGACATGAAAATGCCGAAACATAGCGAAAATCCTATTATTTACCAGAACTTTTCTCGCACCGTCTGGAATATCGTCTCGCGCCCCCAGGGGGTGCGAGCACCCAGGTTTGGAACCTCTGTCTTGAGCATAAGGCAAAGATCATGCACCTCGTAATAAGACACGTGCACATTGACGATGCACTGAAGAGTAACGCAACTCTTAAGCCACAAAAAATCGGGAGATAACCTTTTCAAAGATACATCAAAGGTAATCACTTCTTGAAGAGTTTATGACTAAAGTCTGCGCCCTAACGATACATCAGAAATGTCCTGCAAGCTGAAGATATGAAGTAGGCTCTGCGCAGACAATGCCTAGATGTACCGTTTCCGAGTCCTGTCATAAGGCCAAATTTACGGCTCGTTTTCCCGAAAGTGCAGTAGTATTCTCCCAGAGTGTGGGAACACCCACGTTGCACAGTTTGGAAGATCGTTAAGGATACAGGGAAGAGGGAGGCTTTCACATGAATGCTGGCAGCCTGCGTTGCGGTGCTGGGAGTCACGGATGCGGTGAGTAGTTCCAACATTTATTAATGCAGTACAAACCACAAATGGAATACGTCGATTAGCTGCAAGAGCTTATCCGCAATTTGTTTTATCGACAAGGTAAATTTTTACCTTGTCGATAAAATTTAAAAAAAATTTTATATCGTGCTTGTGCACTATGAAAATCTCGTGTGATTGATTTATCTCTAACATTTAATTATATATTCTCGTGGGAATTTCTTAAAATTTTTCCTCATCGTTATTAATTCAAATTTTATTTCTAAATAATTGGTCTAGATTTAGGTCAACACGACTTTGGAAGACTTCAGTCCAGACTTATAACACACAATTGTGGTTACCAGCTCTTCAGAATCTATTAGCCCACAATGAAGGGTAAGAACTCGAGCAATATTTCATTGAGAAACGAGAAACTTCCTTTTCGTTAAATTGTACCTCCAAATTGCTCGTAACTTTGAAACTGTTGTCTTCCTCCTAGAAAACGAGCGCATTCGTCTTGCTCCTGCCGAGCTCACTGATTGTGCGCGAGATTAGTTTAGATCCCACGCTCATTTGCTGCAGATAAGCTGCTAATCATTGTGCTTCTTATTGAATCTCATGCCAGAGTACCTTTTCCAAAAAGCTTAGCAGTACTTTTTATTCTACCTGGTAATACAAGCAATGCTTTTTTTAAGGAGGATTACTTTAAAACAATGCTGTGTTGATACACATTTCTATAGGCCAAATGGTTTTTCAGTTATTTTCTCGGCCAGAATATAAGAGATGATGACATTAAAGCATTGGACCTGAATGCGTTCTAAAACCTAGCTAAGACGGCTTTTCTGTGAAGATTTGATAATGTAAGTAATAAGAGAAGCAACATGGTCGCATGTGAGCATAACCAATACGAACAGATGTAGGAGCATGTGAGTTGAGTTGCAAAGCATTACTGAAGAATTTAGAAACAATCCTGCTCGTCTTGTTATTCTGCCTGTGGTAATTTTCTTCAAATTTCGCATTGAAATTACCATTTTTTGCTGATTTCATTTAAAGTGTTAACGTGCTGACATAGTTTGGACGTTTTTCTTATTTAGGTATCAAAGCTACATGTTTGAAACTACTTCTCCCAGATGATGAGTTGTAGATTGTATTTGAAGAAAAATGAGTTGTAGATTGATCACATTTGCGGGTGGGGAATATACCGAATAAAAACTAATAAATACGTTCGTCTCAAAATTATCTGAGTATCTATTTTCATTGTCTTGAAAGGCTTAGAATTGACCACAACAATTTAGCTAGATTTTATGTGCAGTTCGATAGCCATTCACGTAAATCTTCCTTTTTTTGCAATCCTTATTAAAACAATTCGAGTCTGTTACAAATTACATAATAAAAATTGAACGAGAAAAACACGCATGAAAGAGGGCTTTTAATGAGCTACAAAAAAGAACTTTGCGCAGTGGTATTTCAACGGCGGTAATTGCGCGGCATTTTCAAATTAGGATCTGTTCCAACCTAAGCCCGCTCCTCAAGTGGAACCATGAACGCAAGCCGCAAGCAAACTGGCCATAAACACACAGTGTTTGCCCGCCGCAATCCTCCCAATATTCGCCTCGAGTTTTCCAAGAGACAATTTATGTGCGGCAGAACGCTTGCTTAAATTCATATCTTCCTAACTTGGCTGCGCAGCGAGGCACCTTTATCGTCCGCCCCAAGTACCAGTATCCTTCCTGCACGTCTGGTAGAATTGCAATTTACTACCTTCAGTTTAATTACGTGATCGGTTACGATTTCAATAAATACGCCAAAGAGAGCCTGAGCTCGTCAAGGAATGAGCGCATTACACCTCATTTCTGCAAGTGGAGATCCACTTGGACCTGCAACTCGCACTCAGCTCGGGTCGTTTTCCCTTCTATTTATTGTAACACCATCCGCTATTGAAACTTGAAAGTTTCAGGAGGCGTCCGATAAGACTACTTATCATTTTGAGCGATAACCCCTGATTATAATGATTATCACTGCAAAGCCGGGCTTGACGAGCGCTGTTCATGATCAAGTATGTGTATAACTCCACTCACCACGAGGGAGCTTTTGCGGTCTCGTTCAAAGAATAGGAAATTTGTATCTTCAATGTTAGAAAAATTTCGCATCACGACCGATTGTAGCTCAGGGATTTTCTTGGAGTTCATGAATTTTAGGCGGTAAACATTTGAATGCAACTTTAGTGTCGAGAAATTTTTACCCATGGGAAAATTCAACAGAAGTGCTGGAAGAAGTTCAAGTTTTTGTAAATTTTTCCACACCTGCAGCTATTATTTTCGAAAGAGTGAATATCTCAAAGCATTTAACGACAAAATAATATTTATCCACGACTTGAGTTTTTAACTAGCACAAAGGCACGAAATTCGTTTGAGCATCTTTTACTTTCAATGTAAGTTAGATGATGTTAAAGAGGGTTAAAATATAGTGGAATATACTCACAACAGGAATCCCTTGTTCCACTGTTAATATCCAATGATGAAGTGAAATTATATAAAACATTCCTGCTTCTTAAACCCGATGTGAAATTTTCTTCAGTACCTATGACTTTTCTCTCAAGTATTAAAGATGCACAGAGATTTTTTATAGACAATAAATTATTCACAGCTTATCGTACAATTTTGACGACCGTCATTTTCGGTGAGAATTTGATACGACCAAGTCCTCCTGCCTTAACTCCACTACCACAAAAAAGTTAATTTCTGTGCTTGATTTTCACTGATATTTTCTTTAGCGTGAAATCAGAAACCTCAAAATGCATGAGAGACTCAAATAATCAAGGGCTGCCTTTTTTCCAGTATCATTAAATCATCATTCCAAAATACATGCGAGGACAAACTGTTCTAAATTTGCCAGGGAGAAAAGCTAATCAATTTTTCTCCATACCTTCATATGCACACAGATTTACTACAAGCGTAAAATATTTCACTAAAGTCCCTCACCAAACACTTCACGATTTCTGCAATCCTAAATCAAAGTAGTAAAATATTACATGTGGAGTCGATCCCGAGGCTTGTTTAACGGGAAAATCGTAAATAGCGACTGATTTTTTCCACATTGTCATGGAGAGAGTTTTTTCTGCAATCATAATACGATTGACGTGTGCGAGAGACAGTCTCCTCTCACCCGTTTCGAGAAGTTCAGTTCCTCCAGAAGAGCAAGCGTGCATTAAATGTCATGGTTTAGTCGGATGTGGACCATTACTTAACTTCCTGCCGAGTATCCAACATACACAATGTAATAAGAGATGAAACCCTGCCAAGCAGAGCTCCCGCAAGTTGTCAGGCGGCTCAGGGCAAGAAAAAGAATATTTTCAGCATGATTGTGCTCCCGATCACCCGAACCTAGGAGGGGTGCCCAAGAAATGTGGACCTCTCGATGAGAGGGACAATTTACCAGGCTTTAAAATACTCAAGTTGCAGTGATTATTGAATTTCCGTCTTTTTGAATGTCTTCATGCTCGACAGCAATTGATGGGCGATAAAATTCGCTCTGTTTGTGTTTTATAGTTCGAGTTAACAGTTTTAGACTCATCAACTGTCAAGAAGCAGGATTTACTTCGAAACTAGAACTCCAAAAGAAGTTATTCCATGGTTTTTCGCAAATTCTACAGGGTGTGTACGCGGAGATATTATTATTACAAAAAAATTAAAATGAATTTAAAGGCGCATGGAAATATCGTGTTTGGCATACACAAAAAAAACGTTCAAGACTTGAATTCGACAAGTTTTTTGCTGAAAAAAACAGGTAGCTCAAAAAGTCTTTCCCATATTTCCAACAATTAAAACATGCAAACTACGTTAGATCGAGGAGCTATGATTCGGATTACAACTATTATAGATTTAATCATCAAAATAAATTAGAGTCGTTTGTGACTGAGTGAGTGTCTAACTCCTTTTACCGCAAGGTAGCTTTTGCAGTCCAGTTCATGGGAAGAGGAAATTTTGCATCTTCAACGCTAGAAAAAGTTACGGTCATCACCTCTTGTAGCTCAGGGATTTTCTAGTAATTCAATAAATTTAAATGGTTCTTTCATTGCCACCATCTTAGCAATTCAACTTTATTTCTACAAATGAAGATCCCCTTGGGCGTGCATTAGTACTCAGCTATTTATTGTAACACTAACCGCTCTCGAAACTTGAAAATTTGTCGAAGCCTCCGATCAGACTGCTAACTGTGACTTATCACTCGCGATATCCAACATGCAGAACATAACGAGAGAAAAACTGTCAAACACAGTTCCTGTCACTCATAATGCCTTTCAGTAATAATTTAGTCATTAGTTCAAAGGCTTTGTTTCCATTGCAGAAATATTTTCACAGGGGAAAAAGAAGAAAAATTTAGGATAGACGAAGAAAAACGTGGAATCTATCCACAAAGTGTGTTCCCACTCAGGATGTCATGCGTTTAGAAACAAACAAGTTAGGAAGAAAGAGGACGAAAGGACTAAGAAAGAACAGAGGAGATGGTATGGACATTGAAAGAAGAGTTTACACTAAAGACAGAAGTACCGAAGGCCTATCGATAGCTGAGCTACCCTAACAGTATCCCTCCTGGGGTAGCCAGTCCCTATAGCATTATAATCATCTAACTTCAGAGAACAGACCCTAGAAATATAAACCTCCTCGATGAGAGGGGCAATTTACCCGCTTTTAAAATCCTCAGAGTTGCGATGCTGATTGACTGTCGGAATGATGCATCTAGATTCCTTTCTAGAGTTGGAGACGCAACGTTTCCTCATCACCAGGACTGAGCTACAAAAAGCTACCGCGGGGAAACACTTGATTATTCTCTTCGTTTCTTTTAACTTAAACAACAATGACAGAAGTTCTTCAACAATGCTCATAAATTTCACTATGAGAAGGTCAAAGCAAAATTCAACCTCACTCTGGGTATTCTCCGCCATTTCTACAGTTACTGTTGCTGATGCTACCATTTTCCTTACCTTTCAGGTACTGGGACATTACGGTACGGTTATATTAAGGCATTGGTACATTAAGACACTGGTACATCAAGACAGTGGTACTTTCAGGTACAAAAAGTACTGGTGTATTGCACTCTTTGTGTGGGTGCAAACGTTGGCGTTTGGACAACAATAATTAGTGCTCTGTGCTGCGAGGCACGCGTAGTTCGATCGCTGCACGACGGACCGATTCTCTAAGACTACTTTGGAAGGCGTCGCACTCAGCACCAACGAATGTTTATGCACATACATTGGGTCTACCGCTTTTCTTACGGACTGCAGCAATTCTAGTCTCTGTGTACTTTTTACATCAGTTTTAATGCTTCCAACCTCTGATGGATCTCATAGATATCAAATTTTGAACTTAATGTTGAACTGCAGCAGGTGATTTTGTTTCGTGGTGCCATAACACACGCTAGGGTTTTTCTCTACTAACATTATTTCTGCTGTTCTTAACTCAGCTGGCGGATGGAGGGATCACTGCGGTATCAGTAGGAAAGAAAAGAAACTTTTGCAATTGCTCTAGAAAATGTTGTTTTACTGTCGTATTCACTCATTTCAAAGTTTCTGGTTTTCTTGATGAGGGAAAAATTTTTTGGACACCCTGTCAATTTCCGTCCTTAAAATCTGATTTAGTGAGAAATTAGTAAACAACAAATGATCATTTTATTCAAAACACAGTTTTTTTTCGATTCTTGAAATGAGAAATTTCTCGTGACTTTTCCGAATGCAGAATATGAGTGGGCAATGTTCTATCGGCGGAGCAATTAAACGTATTGAAACTAAGAACTGCAGGGTGAGGATGGATGAAGCGAGAGGAGCACTGAATATGCCAGTACAACTGAGCTCACTGCAGCTCAGTGCGTCGTGCACGAAATCAAGCCCGGGCGATGCTCTTGGACGGTGAGGCGATGATTTCGGGGCGAGACCCAAGGCTTGACTTCTCACCGGAAGGAGTGAGCAAAGTCAGTGAGTGAGCACCGAAAGAGTGAGCAAAGAAAGATGTGTTCCTAGCTCTCATGCAGTAAGAATAAAGAAGCAAAAGCTGTCGAACGCAAGTGTACGCATCCCGAGCCAAAAGAGATCAACGTAAGATGGAACTGAATCGAAAGTATTCGGCTTTACATCCGTGGCTTTTCTTTCAAGTAATGGATGTTCCGTAATGTGAAAACTTTCTCACCAACTCATTTGGTTTTCATTAAACAATGATCAAATCGTTGTATATTTCTGATACATAAGAGAAAAAATCTTGGTATTCCCTATTGAAATCGTAGGTAAAATAAACTACAACCATTTTTCTTTAATCTATTCTCCACAACGGTCCTTAAATTCAGAACTTGCAGGAGAAGATACCAAAAATTAGATTCATTACTCAGAAGAGACATTGCTCACTTAATAATGTTCAATGACCTCTACCTGAGGCCAGGTGTGCGTCTTCCAAGAGAAACAAACACTAACGACCGAATGCTTCGACGATGTTGAAAATCCCAGAATAATGAGTAAAGCACCATAATGTGGTGCACTATAATGAAAATGTTAATGTTGTACCGTTATATCCACTCATTTTAATATTTTTCTATGCATTGATGAGGGAAATACTTTTTTAGACACCTTGTAACTTTTCGTCCCTAAAATCTGATTTATTGAGAAATTATCAAGTAACAAATGGGTCATTTCAAAATATCGTTTTTTTATAGTTGATAAGAGAATTTCCGTGTGATTTTTCTAACTCACTTATCGAAGTGCATGACACTGTCATACACCTTGTGGTGTATGACAGTTGTGCTCGCGCAATACAGGTGAATAAAATACAGGTGAAAGTTGCGCAATACAGGTGAATTAAATACAGGAGACAGTTGCGCTCGCGACACTGTCAATAGTTCGACAACAATCAATAGACAGTTGGATTCGCACTGCTCTACAGCGCAGTGATGCCGTCATGTTCGCAACTAAACAATACCTGCGAACTAGTGACGCTTCCAATGTTACCTGTGCTTGGTAATTTTGATGGGGAAAAGTAATTACTTCTTCTGGAAAAAAAAAAGAATTAGAGCCCGTCTATGCTAAATGAGCTAAATCTGGACTGAATATTCATTAAAAAACATTATTATACTATTTTTAGTAATAATCGATGCATTTTTCACCAGTATTGTGAACTCATGATTAGGGCAAAATAAATTTAATTTCATGAGCAACTTGCTTCATAGTTTATTGATAATTTCCCATAATTATGTTTTTTAAAATCTAAAACAAAGAGGCGTATTAAAGAAGCAATATTTTCTGCCGATCAGCCGCTCATTTCTTCAGTTAGTCACAGCTATAACCGTCCTTTCCATTTGTTCCATCCTACTATTTGTTTTACCTTTCCCATCCTACGCACTTTGTGTTCCGTCCCTCACATTCCCCTCACATCCTACACTCTGTCCCTCACATATTACTGTGTGTTCCACCCCTCACATCCTACACTCTGTCCCTCACATCTTACAGTGTGTTCCACCCCTCACATCCTACACTCTGTCCCTCTCATCTGACAGTGTGTTCCACCCCTCACATCCTACACTCTGTCCCTCACATTTTACAGTGTGTTCCACCCCTCACATCCTACACTCTGTCCCTCACATCTTACAGTGTGTTCCACCCCTCACAGTCTAACTTCCTGTTCCATCTCACAGTCTCTTCCATCCCTTAGAGTCTACTTCCTGTTCCATCTTAAAGTCAGTTCCACGCCTCTCAGTCTACTTCCTGTTCCATCTCACAGTCTGTTCCATCCCTCAGAGTCTACTTCCTGTTCCATCTCACACATCCTTCAGCCTGTTGCGTCCCTCACATTCTGCTTCTTTATCCCATTTATCCTACCGTCTGTTCCATTCCTCACATTTTACTGTCTATTTTATCCCACTCATCCTACTCTCTGTTGCGTTCCTTGTGGCCTACTCTCTTTTTCGTCCCTCAGATCTCATTTTCTCTCTGTTCAGTACTCACATCGTACCATTTCTCCTTAGCTTTCAAGTTATTCATTTGTTCTATCCATGCTATTGTTTTGTTCAAATTCCTCCCACCTTAACATTTTTACGCACAACACGTCGCCTATACTTCACATTTCTCAGCTCCTTCCCGTTCTTCCGGTCCTCTTTGTCGTCTGAATGCATTCCATCATAATGCTCGAGCTGAAGCAACAGCTCGCATTCCAAGTCCCTTGGTCAATATCAAAGACAGCGGTGGTACGGACCTCTAGTTTAAGATGCATGATAACCAACACAACCGTAAACTGATTCTCGTTCTCCAAAGTCCCCCCGTGCCCCAGTCTCCCCTTTATTAACAGACAACCACTTTTGTTCATGTACCTTGGTCTCCGCAGCGTCTGTAGATGATGGCCCACTTGCGCAATAATGCGAAGGCACGGGCTCTGGGCGAACAACTTCAGCGCTGTGAGTTGCCTACAGCTTTGTTTCAGTGTCCCATTGAAGACATTGAGCAATCATTAAATAATTACATCGCTCGCTTTATTCAAGAAGAGTCGTCGTGTGTTGAATTATGGGTACTTTTGGGGCCTTGAATTGCCGATAATTATTTCGGCAAGTGGAGTTTCACATCGTCTATTAAAGGTGAAATTGGCCCGTAAGATGAATTGGATATCTGCCCTCTTCAAGGCTCACAGAGAGGATCTCTCTGACCACAACCCGTTATTGCTCGGCCGTGTCTCTGCGTCGAAAGTTCAAATATGTGGTCCGTCACTTAATTTTTCTCGTAGGCGTATGTCCCTACGAGATCTCAAACGAAATAACCAGTCGGCAGCTTGGTCTTCACACAAAAATTTTGCTGAAATTCGACAGGTTGTTTCAGAAGCCCCAAATGGTGAAATTTTTTTAGACTTTTTTATATAGTCACTGGCATTTTATCACAACGCACACCACTGAGGATCGCAGAGTGCCTTGAATTTAATAATTTAATTTTAAATAGCGGGCAAATTTAAATAGGGTCACACACTCGCAAAAATCTAAAAAAATTGATATTTTCAATCAAAATTATGCCTACAATGTTGCAGAATTTCTGTTCAGGACTCGAAAAAGCCTGGAACCTAAAGCAGAGCACATTTTAATAATTTGTAAAACGCACTACATTATTCCGAACACAAAGAAAGCACCTCATTGTTCACACATCTAAAATCAGAAAGCACAGTATCATCTCGAAAATTGTTATAGAACTTTGGTAGGAAGTTTTTAATCGGCAAATGTTTAATTCCTTAAAGAATGTATTAAGGGGCATACACGTGTGTAACAAACGTCGTACATCACGGCGTATAAAATATTTAATTAATTAATACACGCACGGTAAATAAATTACCTTCTCAGCGTACAGTAAATTGCCGAGTCATCGTTACTCGACAATTGAACGATCTTTGAGGGAAATAAAATTTAAACAACATGTGTAGGGAAACTCGCGCAAGTAACGATGAACGAATAAAGTTCTATTGTGCCGGGCTGTGCACAATTTGACTGGATCCTTCATTTCGACAGTGGCAAGAGTAAAATCTAAATCGGGCAGCTCACTAAAGTATCAGATAATTTTGCTTTAGCGTTTATCAATAGCTTCATCAAGCTCGCATCAAGTGAGCAGCTACCGAGCTCTCTTATCTCCTCATACAGCGCCCCTCATTTACTGAATAGAAGTCATTAGAGAGGCGTTGATGGCTGAACATGAAGAGCCGCGAGGCAAACTAGGTTCTTCGAAGCACAACTTCTGACCTTCACTGGAACGTGAAGTCATCCAGTCACCTTCCGTTCAGTCGAGTTATGCTTGAATTGGAGTGATTCATGTCACAGTGCTATTTCTGACAGATTCGAATCAAAAAATTCATTTAATCAAAATGAAATTAAAACAGTCATCACATTTATAAATAGCGCTTACGAGCGTAAAAGTCAATTTTTTTAAATTCATGTCAGAAACTAAACTATAGATGCTGCTTTTTCCACGTCTGCTATGTTCTTTGAATCAAAAGTAATTATAGAACGGTGAAAATTACCCGCAAATGATGAACGAAATGTGCGATGTTATTTTCTTTATACCACGTCATTGTGCAGAGAAAATACGGATTTATGACTTGTAACACCTGCGTGTATTGGGAACATGTCGGTTCTGAAATTTCTGGATGCATAGTTTCCTGAACATGATCGCCTGAGCTCAGACACTCGTACACCAAATGCATGTACGCCTTGCATATTTGTTCGTATATGAACTGACTGTACGCCTATATCATACATATCATTTTGGGGATCTTCTAAATGCATTTACTGCATATTTGTTCTCGTGAAAATTGATCATTTCAATTCAATTTTAGTACGTGTACTTGATTATCGAGTTGCAGTTATTACAATCATCTGGTGTCTCGTGCAGGTATATGTGAATATTATTAAAATATAAACATGCGACGTGAATCTTACCAACGAAGTGTTTTTCCGCTAAAAGTAGGCGTCTGACTAAAACAGCCAGCAAATTGTGAACATGCAGTCGCAAGGTTCATGCAGGCAGCAGACTCAGCCATGCTGGAGTTCAGTTGTGCCAGGTGTGCTGGTTGATGATTTTTAAATTTTTCGTTGGTGTTGAAAGCATGGGGTTGGTTCACAGTCTTAATTATTGTGTATTGCTAGAGCAGTGATGTGTGGTAAACATGTCAAGTTTCTAACAAAATAAAGATCATGTGCGGAACGGTGTGAAGTGTTGCTCTCTCCACGAGCAAGAAAGCCTTTTGAGCATCGGGTTATAGCTATAGACCAAAAATAAATCTACCTTAAGATCCTAAAACTTAAAAAGTCATGAATGATCATGGGCAACTATCTGCATCGACTGCAAAACCAAATCACTACGGAAGACGAGCAACAATCGTTTCGAATCACAAAGCATATCCTTGTGCATTTGGTGAGATCAGAAGGGTGTGGTGCACCATGAGCTTCTGAAATCAAGCGAAACAGTGAATTCCGTTCGCAACCATCAATAACTGATCAATTCGAAACATGTATTGATCGATAAGATTGGACTGCAAAACATGAAAAGGAGATTTTGCTGAAGGCAGCGCCTCATCACTCCCAGCGACAGACGTCAGAGACACCGTTGCTGCAGTTGGCTAGGAACTCTTGCTCCGACCGCCGCACTCACCAGGCTTGGTTGGCCCTTTGGACTACCACTTGTTTTCGTCGATGGCTTCCGTATTTTCACGGCCACGCTTGAGTAGTAGGGAAGATGACGAAAAATGGCTTCCTGACTGGATCACCTCAAAATGTGAATGACTGTTCAGTTCACGGAGGGTATTCACAATTTGCAGAACCGATGAGCAAATGTGTAGCTAGCAATGACATGTACTTTTAGTAACGTTTTGTTACCTTTCTCTCAAAGTGAAATTGTTTTGTGAGTGGAAAATTCAAAATTATTTACATTTAAACCTGGTTATAGTAAACCTGATTATAGTAAAGAATTATCAATTAGTACACCTGGTTTTACAGTAATTGATTCTTACTCCTGGTCTGTCTAGCAAACATCAGCAGCCAAAGTCAGCTGCACAGGACCATCGTCCATTCCCTGTCGTGGTCGCTTAGTTTGATTTGTTTTCAAAAGATCATTGAAAACTTTACTCCAAAACTTGTGATTGTGATCAGCCTGAGAGGTGGGTGTTCTACACACCTATTGCCTTAATATTCGATTATAAAAAGAAGCATGCATTCGAGTTGATTTGATACCTCATTCCTGATGAAGCTGTTTATTTGACATTCAAATTTTAACTCCCAAATTGAATTTTTTTATTACGTGTGAACGTTTGACGTGGAATAAAAATAAGTGTTATCTAGTAATTCGTGAATATTTTACTTGTATTAACCCAGCAAAATCAACAAATGTTTATCATACAAATGCTCCATGACTCTTTTGAATGACCTGAAATGAAAATTAAACTTATGTTTAATTTAAATTACCTTCCGCCTTAAAGCGAAATTCTTTAGTTTACAGCTTCATTAAAAAAGTAATTATTTGCAAACTCTTTTGTTGGAGGAGGAGGCCGATAAGAACCCTCAAAAATCTCTTAGCTTTGTGTTCCTTTCAATAGAAGCTTAAACATGGAGTGCTAGAGGAATTGTTTGTATCAGGCTGTGGAGTTGTAGCATTGCATGTAGAGCATTTCATTTACTTCTCAATCGCGCCTAAATATTTGACTCCGGGGGTGACCGCCTGTACCAGAAATTTAAAGTGGGTCATTGCAGATAGATTGGATTTCAACTAAGTGTTCGATTGGACAAATTTTTGGAAGGTGTCATTATTTTAATCATTGATTGGCGGTAAACAATACCTTTATTGGGGCTTAAGCACAATCAGTCTTGCTGTAACGAAACAAAGAAATACACGAATTTTAGAACACTTAAGGTATGATAAACATTATGTTCCTAGTTGCTACTTATTCTCCTGAAGATGAAATACTGAACGCGAGTGCATCGATCGACATGTACAGCAGTTGCAGCAGTGAAGTTAATAAAAATTCTTATTTATTTATTTGAAAATTTTAATTTAGCATCGTAAATAAAGCGTTGTATCATTCGTTGTTTTTATACCAAAACTAGCGGTCTTCTCAGGGGATTGCGAGTGCAGCTTCTGCCGCAAAACAGAAGCAATAATACCTCGATAATTTGCCTCCTCTGTTGCCGATTTCAAGATGCTCTATCATGTCTCGCTGACGAGTTCGAGTCGGTTATTCGCCTTGTTTTAAGTTAATATAAATCTGAAGTGCTTGCAGCTCAAAGACTACTAAAGCAAGCCGGCTATCATTATTGGAAATAACATGGTTTGTTCGAGCAGGTCCTTGTTTGCCAAACTTTGACCGTAATCATCAAAACACTAAAAGAACGGGATTGACGAGCTGAGTTAACTTGTAAGCCCCAACTTATTTTTCTGTCTATACTTGAAGGAAAAGTGGGCAAGGTCTTCCGAGAACCAACCTCCAAAACGGAATTTTTTATACGGTGTATTGTGGCAAACGCCGTGCCTTAGGGAAAAGTTATCGATCTCATTTAAACACCTTAATGTTGAATGGATTAAGAGAAAAGTACGCTGTAAGGATCTGAGGATCTGCAATAAGATATTCAAGAGGTTAATGGATAATATTAATTACTGAAGAATTCTTTAAAAAGTTTGAGGTTGAACGTTAGACCGTGAATATGCTAGAAACGCGTTCCAATGACGTACATGCACAATGAAGTACGTAGGTTATCCTAGGTAAGTGTTAACTGAGGCGATATGACATATTGGTCATTAGAGGGTAGCTTGGGATCTCCAAAAACTGGTGAGTCTTTTTATTTTCTAGTGAATCTTGTGATTTTTTGTCTCTTTCAGTGCTGTTTTTCGTCGCATTTCAACTGAATTATGAGAGGTGACAAATTCACTAAATCGAAATTCAATGTTGAGAGAAACATCGAAAATTAAATAAATTTTTACACACTTTTAAAAAGACTGAAGTTATTTCCTTATTGAACTGAGCAAATTGTTTTATTTGTAATATCCCTGCATGATTTTAGATCACGGTGTGTGACTCTAACTTCGGCACTTCGAAGACCGAGAGGCAACACTCTTCAAGCGCAGCCTCAGCGGACAACAAAATATCGTTCAGACCCTCATAGTCGAATTTTACTCCAGCCACCGTAATGTTCTTGTCAGATTTTTGTTTATCTGTGCACAAAAATCAGTATATATGCGTGAAGATTTCCGTCCTGTTAACTTGAAATGATTGACGGGGTTGAGTTTCAAATGTACAGAAACGACTGCTCGGGATGTTTTCATGACTGCCAAATAGAAGTACATCGGTCGCATTACCTCCTATGCAGCCCGAACGTAACCCAGCAGGCGGTAATGCAACTGATGTATTTTATTCGGGTGCCATAAAAATGCCCCGAGCAGTCGCTTTTGTACATTTGAAACTCAAGCTCGTCAATCTTTTCAAGTTAACAGGACGGTAATTATGCGCGAAATTTTTGCTGGGTTACCACTGTAACGAACGACGAAAAAACTTTTATCATCTAACTTTTAACCCTTTAACGCCATCATATTTGGATTTATACTACCGTTATTACAACCACCATCATTAAACTAGCACTGGAATCAGGTACAGTCACCGATATCAGGTTGGGGAAAACACTGCCACTCGACAGAGAACTTTTAGGTACACATTAGAGAACAAATTCAATAAGAAATATAAAGTGTATAAGCTATTTCGAAAGAGGACCGGACAGCTCTGTAGAGCGTTAAAGGGTTAAAGTTGATCTTGTCCAGTTTTTTGTATAACTTCTGACTTACTACAAATACTTCGCATAACTGCATTCATAGGCTGTCATTTTTCTGTAAATTTGCATTGATTGTCCTAGATCGACGTACTTCGATTGTGAATTATGTTTCATGTATAATTTTTTCTTTGAGTGACTGAGGTACGCTTAACCGAACCCAGAGTTCAAAGGTCTCAATGTATACACTGTACTTGAATTAAAAACTTGACATGTTGACTACGTTTGCGCGGTTGCTACGATTGGTTAACCTAATTTGTGAGTAGAACAATTGAAAACCTGCTCGAATACATTTCTATCCTTCCTAAGAAGTATGAAAAGTGCAATTGCTTCATGTTATTTAACCTTGTATGCTAAAATTTACTTTCAGTAAGGTAGTAAAATAATTAAAATGCTAGGCATTCCTGCAGGTACTTAAGTGAGCAATATACCTCATGGCACGCTAATGTACCACTACGTTGTTAACGTGTGAATCTGAATCTTTGGTAAGGTTCTTCAGGCATGATGTTCAATGCGTTTCTGTACGAAACGACTAGCATTCAGCAAATAGAATTCGATTACGATGATGTTAAGTTATTCTGAGAATACTGGAGCGTCTTCTTCGTTTTTCAGCTAAAAACGAGAAAAAAACTGAGTAAAAAAGGAAAATGGTACACTTTACACTCTCCGAACATTTTTATTCGTCTTTCAATTCTCCTTTGAACCTAAAAAAATTAGAGCAATTTATCATCCGAAACTATTATGAATTTTTCCTTGTCATTCAACATTATCCGTAATATTGATAATAACGTTCAATATATTTCAGCAGTAGTTTTCATGCAAAGTTCAATGAAGTAATTCCTAAACTTTAATCGGCTTCGCAATGTGTGAGTCCAGCAGAACAATTTATGAATCACTCGCTCCAAGAACGCGCGGGCTTTCCTTATTTCTCTCGTTTTCTTTTGAGAGCGTTTACTGAAAGCAGGTTTTTGCCGCGCTGTGCTTCCTGGCAAGCAGAAAACGATCGCTCGCGCGGTCTGCAGCACGCAGGCAGCCCGCATCCTCTCGCTCACGGCTATCTGACGTCGACAGTTGAGCCCAACTGATGTCAGGGGTTCGTTGCTAACTGACAATAGCATTTAATTGAGTATTGTTGTCAGAAGCTTGGTGTTAGATAATATTACCAGTCAATTTTCAACTGATGGTTGAAGTAGATGATGTGAGTGGTTTGAATTAGGTCAGCTGTTGTTGGTCGACTGACGCCGGGAGTCGATTGTCATCTGATACGAACAATCAACAGCGGCCTGCCACCAATCGTAACACGCTAACTAATAGCAGCAGCCAACTGACGATAGTATCGCATCACTTAGAATATCAACAGTTCTGCAATAATTAACGGCAACGTGTTTAGTTTGATCGTACAACCCGGTGATAAAACACCGTTTTAACACTTGATTGAAAATTATGAGCTCAGTAGAAGAACTTAAGGCGTACATTGATCGCCAAAGCTCAGATTCACGCATGCCGGCATGCCTGCTTGTGCGTGAGTGATCAGTGGCCCGAAGTTGACAAAGATTACACGCTGATAAGTTTCGGCAATCACATGATTGCCCTCAGCATGCGATAAACGCTTTACGATCGCTGAGCTGCCGCACAAAACTCTCAACTGACGTGCCTGATTGCCCTCTACAATCAATAGACTCTTGGTGATTGTGGGCTGATCACTGCGGACCATCCATGAATTACTGCTCCTCCTGCTGTTGCTACTCAGCCTTGCCTCAGAGATCGCTCCCGGCGGCAACAAGTCTCGTGTTAAAGTTTTTTTATGTCGCACATCAATTTTTTGCCTATGGTGCTCATCGATGCGCATTTACTTCACTCACGCGCTTGTTCTATCTTTCTGTGCACCTAATCTTCAGTGCTAAGCATGGTTACGACGTTCAAGTATCCCGAAACTCGGTTCATAAACCCCAAGTTCTCCATCAGGAGCATTTTGCTTTCTGTCATGCTTTTCATTAGTGCTGCCAGAAATTGGCGGGAAAATTTTAAATTGTGACCATGGATTCACTTGGAATGCGAAATTTTGTGCTCGTTTTATTTGCGCCAGAGTGTGCTATTTTTGCACGTGACTAATAAGCGAATTAATGCTGAAAATTGTTACACTGAATTTTTCAATTGGTGGCTCATGTTTTGTACGCTTAGATATCCTGTCATTTTTCCAGTTGGGTTTTGATGAACAGTGTTTGCATGTGATTGATTGATTAATATCATTATCGCTGCACTGGCCATCTGGTTCTGTATTGCATGTCACGATATTAACTTTTTTACATCACCCATTAACATTTCATAATATTTGCAATTATACACGACCGTCAAATTATTTTCAAGTGGTAACCGATCTCAAATAATCATTCCTACCAGTTGCGTCCGTTTTAGAAAATGACCAAATTTTTGTCACAGAATTCTCGTTACTGAACTTACAACTTTCCATTTGCTTATCCTCTTCAAAGTACCACCAGTTGCTAGATGTGATTCCGCTGCTCGTGTGTTCTGCTCAACTTGTTTTCTGTGAGGACTCATTTTGAGAGTGCGACTTTCCTCTTGTGTTAGCAATGCTTAGGAAACGGTGTCTTCTCAAGGGAATTAGTTACAAAGAACAGAAACAAATCTGCAGGGACCAAATCTAGTCAGTGATACGCGGGGAAAAATTGCTGTTCTGTTCTTAACCAACATTTTCGAACGAACAGAGATGTGTGACACGGCACATAGTATTGTGAAATTCAGCTGTTGGTCTTCCAGAGTTTGGGCCTCTTTCGAAGCATGTTTCCCCATGAAATATAAATAATGTTAAATAGCGTTGCATGATGACAGTATGACTCAAACTAGTATTGGATTCAACAAACAGAGTTTAAGAAAACGATTAGCATCGAATTTAAATTTGGCCGACTCATGCCTACTTTCTTTAATCGCTGTAAAGTTGGAAAGGCCCACTGCAATAAGTGCTGAAGTAATATGTTTCGGAAGAAGATTTTTCGAGTGAAACACAAAGATGAACGCATTTACGTTGCTCCAAAACGTCCATCGTCTTCTCTGCCTCATCACTATTTCCAAGAGCGGTCAGTGCACATCTTTTGTTAAATGGCTCTAGTTCGAAACAAGTCACAGCTTATCAGTGGCAGCAAGCAAAGTCTTGATTCTGACAGATGTCACTTGACGATGCGTTTGGTGGGAAATCAGTCAATGCTAAAGTTTACGCACAGGTTAATAATTTCAGACTGTTTTGACAAACATCATACATAGAGCATTGAAGTTCAACTGAGCTTAGAAGAGCGAAATATCATTTGGTACTTAGAAGACCGACAACACTGGCTATTTTGGTAAAGATATTAACTTAGGTTAGTTACTGCTGGAAGAACCAAGTACTTCCAGAGGACGATGGTCCGATCCCTGCAGGTCCGCAGATGCTCTACACCAAAGCGTCTGAGGTCGTCAGCTGTAAGCCGACGTCGTGCCCCAACCACGTCAAAAGATTCTTCCTTCAAGCGCTGGCAACCGCAAAGAAATTATCGGCAGTTTTCGTCGATCGGCTTCCTTGCCTGATAACTGTGATCGATCGCGTAAATTGGATAAGCATCAAAAGTATATTTACTGAAGAAAATAAGCGCCGCTGCTGCAGTCTCCAGTGCCCGCCTGACCATCTGGGCCCACGCCAAATGCGCCTCCGAGATGCACGAGTTCACAGAAGGTGAGAAGATGCGACAAGGCTTCAGTTCATCATTGAGTTCAAGGGAAGAATTTTTGCCTCGTTTTCATGGGCAGGCAAGGACTACTGGAAGAAGACGTCAGGTACGTGATGACGTTGCTGATGTTGTAGCCGCACTCAGCGCAAAGGGAGTCTTTGAGAAACGGCTAATTCTTGAAACAAGAACGAATAGTTACGTTTTGATTAAACTAAAATAACCAGGAAGTTCTCCCATACCAACAATTTTAAGCAGTTTGAAGGGATTTTATGTCCGAAAAACACAACAGATTGTTCGTAAGTGAATCTGAATGGACATGGTTGAAAATTTGTACGCTGTAAAACTGAGCGTGTGGAGCAGCGTTCGTCAACGGTTGCTTAGAATATAGAGTTCGATGGTAGCCTAAAAAATTCCAGTTATGATTCATTCAACATTATTTGAGTTGCAGTTGTAGCTCCTGATGTTGACTGTAAAAAACATGAAATGCTTAGAGCGAACACGCCATTTGCGAGCAAATGAAGCGTTCAACGTTGAAATTCAGGGGGTGATTGATCCAAGATTTGCTCCAAATACTTGTACTTCTTACCACAAAGCTTACCATCACTTCACTGTTACAACCGTTGAAACAATGTATGGTCAAGAAAAATGAGAGAGAGCTCATCGTCATTTTTCGTTTGTTTCCTTATTCAGTCACAATAAGTACAATGAAGACCCGGGCTAATAACCAACGTCTTGAAGAGAACGATTTCATGTATTTCTCTCATTACGTCGCAGAAATAGAGGCCTAATTAGGCACACTCAATATTGGATGATTATTAAAATGTGTCAATGTTCCTTTGCGAGCGGAAACGTAGAAGTAATTAGTTTATTTTTGTCAGACGGTTTTTGTGATATTTGCGAATTGTAGGGAGACAGCGAGAGACAATGTGATGCCAATTGAGAACTGTATGAATTCTGAATATCACTTTCAGGGATTGAAGTAACTAAGCCAGGAAGATTAGAAAATTTATTTCGGACAGTTTAAAACTGGATATTAATGCTATGTTATGGCACGCCTCCTGCTACTTCAACTTTTGTTTTACACGTCACCTCAACTTTACAAAGGAATTAATAATATTTCAAATATCAGAGCGGAGCACAAATAGGGCGCCTTAAATGTGCCAAAATGTATTATTTGTGTTGAAATTTATGGTCGTCTGGCGGATGAGAAGATGTGCTGGCTATACCAGTGTGGGTGGCGGTTTTATTTAGGACTTTTTAAGTATTTACAACCTAATTTATCTTAAATACCTCTGAGTAAACAACCGTAAGGACACTTCTTCGAGGGCCTTATCTTTACGATAGGATAAGGCAGTGCAGGTGGTACCTACCGCTCTCTTAATTGGATAGAATACCAGTTCGTTCTCTTACGAATAAGTTAAGTACTCTATCTGACGCAAAAAGGATGAAATGGTCCATTTTCCGGTCATTCTTGTACATACAGTAATCAAATTCTCACACCTGTGCAAACGAATGAAACGGATGGCAAACGATAATTCGGAGAGTAATGAGATTTTTTAGGGAGACCGTTTGTTTATATTTGGGGCGGGACACTGTTTTTTGCGGACCGCAGCTAATGCACTTAAGGCAAGACTTACAAAAAATTCTTCACAGGAGATCAAGAATTCAAAATCCAGACCTTCATTGCGTGTTGTTCGTTAGATGACGTTCCAAATGAAACACTTAATTTCGTGAGTTTATAAACGAATCCTCAAGTCAAATTCTTGAGTTTGAACTATTGTTACTCAGAATAAACAATTTCGAGTAACTTCTGTTTACCCGATAGGAGTAAACAGGATTTATTCGCAAACGTACTTTAGCAGCTGTTTTCAGGTATGTGTTTGCATTTGGGGCGTGCCTGTTTCTTCAAGGCATTCTCTCTTGTACAGACTCTTTAGATTTGTTGAGCCGCTTACATGTTTGTGAGATTGCGATCACCGTAAAAAAATTGGTGCTTTGGATATTCTGAGAACTATTTAGTTTATGAGATTGAAATTGTTCGGCAATTTGAGAATTCAACATGTCTATAAAGGAGCTTATAACCGGACATTGGGTATTAGACCGACTCGTTTAGTGCATGATCATTTTGAGTAAGTTTAGTCTTCGAAGACGAGTGTAAAATGACACGCAATACTTACTTTAAAATCGTTTGATTGCAATTCGAATTTTTTCATCTACTTTTGTTTTGAAAATGTTTCAATGTTAATACAATGATGCCACACCAAAATTCGGAATAGTTTTACAAGAAATATATTTTGTAGAGCGGGAATGTAATTTACAGAGTGTGATTCTCAAGGAACGAGATGTACTCTCACTGACAATATGTAGAACTATTTTTATCATAAAGGGGGAAAAAATATTCCGCCCTATGCTGTGTTCTATTCAAAAAATTAGTTTTCATTAAGGGCTTCTTAAATGTTAGAGCTCTCCTTTGTCAAACTCAAAACTAAAATAACAAAACATCTTTTGTTTGGATTTCTTACTCGTCTAATCTGGATATGATACGACAAATTGCAGAAATATGCGTTCATTATAAAAGAAAAAAAAATTTAAACTCAACTAGACCATAGCGTTTATTGAAAACGAAGTACAATAAACTCCATGGTCTAGTCGAGTAATAAATATGCACCTGCCATAAACCAGACACCCGCTGTACGTGTAATATATGCTAGAGTATACAAACTAATGAATTGGTTCAATAGGTTTGCCTCGTAAAGATTTCCTATGAATATTCGCCTCATTTTAGGTTAGTTAATTCAGCGTTATTTAATATTCGCCTAATTTTTGGTTAGGTAGAACTAGGTTAGTTAATATTAGTTTAGTTAAAATTTGGTTAATTAATATTAAGTTAGTTAAAATTGGGTTATTTAATGACCTCATTTTAGATTAGTTAATGCTTTTTGTGAAAACTACTGTACTCATGTTGTCATAAATTACGGCGGTGTTTTTATGGTATGTTAGAGCTATTATTTGTCGTATGTTAGAGCTATAATTTGTCGTGTGTTAGAGCTATAATTTGTCGTATGTTAGAGCTTCAATTTGTCGTATGTTAGAGCTTCAATTTGTCGTGTGTTAGAGCTTCAATTTGTCGTATGTTAGAGCTTCAATTTGTCGTGTGTTNAATTTGTCGAATGTTAGAGCTTCAATTTGTCGTATGTTAGAGCTTCAATTTGTCGTATGTTAGAGCTTCAATTTGTCGTATGTTAGAGCTTTAATTTGTCGTATGTTAGAGCTTCAATTTGTCGCATGTTAGAGCTTCAATTTTTCGTATGTTAGAGCGATAATTTGTCGTATGTTAGAGCTTCAATTTGTCGTATGTTAAAGCTATAATTTGTCGTATGTTAGAGCTTCAATTTGTCGTATGTTAGAGCTTCAATTTGTCGTATGTTAGAGCTTCAATTTGTCGTATGTTAGAGCTATCATTTGTCTTATGTTAGAGCTTCAATTTGTCGTATGTTAGAGCTTCAATTTGTCGTATGTTAGAGCTATAATTTGTCGAATGTTAGAGCGATAATTTTTCGTATGTTAGAGCTTCAATTTGTCGTATGTTAGAGCTTCAATTTGTCGTATGTTAGAGCTATAATTTGTCGTATGTTAGAGCGATAATTTGTCGTATGTTAGAGCTTCAATTTGTCGTATGTTAGAGCTATAATTTGTCGTATGTTAGAGCGATAATTTGTCGTATGTTAGAGCTTCAATTTGTCGTATGTTAGAGCTTCAATTTGTCGTATGTTAGACCTATAATTTGTCTTATGTTAGAGCTTCAATTTGTCGTATGTTAGAGCTTCAATTTGTCGCATGTTAGAGCTATAATTTGTCGTATGTTAGAGCGATAATTTGTCGTATGTTAGAGCTTCAATTTGTCGTATGTTAGAGCTTCAATTTGTCGTATGTTAGAGCGATAATTTGTCGTATGTTAGAGCTTCAATTTGTCGTATGTTAGAGCTTCAATTTGTCGTTTGTTAGAGCTATAATTTGTCGTATGTTAGAGCTTCAATTTGTCGTATGTTAGAGCCATAATTCGTCGTATGTTAGAGCGATAATTTGTCGTATGTTAGAGCTATAATTTGTCGTATGTTAGAGCGATAATTTGTCGTATGTTAGAGCGATAATTTGTCGTATGTTAGAGCTTCAATTTGTCGTATGTTAGAGCTATAATTTGTCGTATGTTAGAGCGATAATTTGTCGTATGTTAGAGCTATAATTTGTCGTAGTTAGAACTGTAATTCATTTGTCCGCCAAAACAGTTTTCAAATGAACGGTTTGTGTGCCAAGCCTTTCTTTTTTAGGTTCTTTAATATTTATACAGGGAAAATATTGAAAATCTTTTTCAGCAAATTCAAATAAAGTGCCTTACGCAAATAAAGTGTGGGTCATTATGCGGTGTTTAGGTATTCAATTGACAGGGTGTGGCATGGCTTGGACAGATTAAGTAAGCAAGCTACAAATAGTGCATTATTATATATGAAATTCGAATTGAGTCATGAATCCATCAATCAATGAGGTTTGAGATCCTTCGAATACTCATGCAAAGCCTCTCCCTAAAATTTAGATTCCTAATCTTCACAGAAAATAAAAGACTGTTGATTCTGGGGTAAAGCCATGAATGTTATTTTTCTGTGGTCTTAGATGACAGGCTAATTAATTTCACGATTCGTACTCCAGACTGCTTCAGAAATCTGAGAAAAGGAATTTTAGTTAAAGGCTAGAAATACCTGAAAATAAAAAACGTCACTAAAGAAAATTAGGTTCAATATTTACAGAAACTAAAGCAGAAATGCATTGAACTCAATGGATTTAAGCCGCCTCGAAAATGAACACCAACGAACTTTTTGCTTTCAATTTCTTATAGCGAAGCACAAACGAATGGAAATTTATGCTCTGCAAGACAGCACCTTCACGTCACACATTCATCAAGGAAATAGCTGATCTTCGTCGATAAAATCTTTAAGCATGCAATGAAATTTACTTTAAATTTCGTTCTTCAAAACAATTTTATAGAGCACAAAAACTTCTCTCATGACTTAAATTTATCGTCGCTCGACTTGTTTTTTTAAATTGACGCATTACTGAAATTCGCATTGTATGTTTCATAAATATCACTTGGGGGAATTTCATACGCCATTGCAATTCCTGCCATAATGATCATTTACATTGACGGGAGGCAGTCTCGAGCACCACTGCAAGTCCTGCCATAA
>JACJUY010007322.1:0-13299 GCA_014220935.1 Platorchestia sp. MABIK
TTAATGTTTGCACTCTTTCTAATTCTAATGAAAAGTTCCTCAGCCACCCTGGAGTTGGCAGATCTCAAGCGATTGATTTGTTGTTTGACGAACATGGACAATTCTTCTGTGACTTCAGACAGCTCTGCTTACATGTCCTGGGCTTATGACGAGTGTTCAAAGATCTTTGAGCCGTACCAGTTTTTTCTGCAGCAGTTCTACACTAATTGCCCTCCTTTACAGGCGGAAGTTGACAAACAGGTGGGAGTTAAAGCCCCTGATGTCGTAAAGCTTTTTGGTTTGAAATGGGACAGGCTGAAAGATGAAATCTATGCTCCTAAAATCAGGTTGGATGGCGCGGCTAACATAAAAAAAAAGGTAATGTCGTCCATTGCATCCAACTACGATTTGTTGCAGATCAGCGGCCCCATTCTAAATAGAGCCAGAATATTTGCTCATAGTCTACAGATTGACAAGCGGTTCGGCTGGGACGATATATTGCCTCAGACTCTCCAGCACGAGTGGTCAAAAATCGCTAAACAGGCAAATAAATCGGGAGAGGTGAGAGTCGGTAGAACTGTTGGCCCTCGAACGGCAAATTACGAGTTGATCGCATTTACTGACGCTAGCAAGGTAATGTACGGTGCGGTCATATTTATTAGAGACTTGCAAAACGGGAAGCCTACCTTTCTTCTCGCTAAAAATTGCTTGGTCAACAAGCAACTCGAAACTAAAAGCGTTCCATCTCTTGAATTCCATGCCATTGCACTTGGAGTAGAAGTCCTTAACGACACCGTTCGGGAGTTGTCCGGCAATGATTCGGTTCTTCCTTTAAAAATCTCAAAGATGAGTTTGTACTCGGATAGTCTCGTATCACTGAATTGGCTGAATGCATATGTTGGTAGGCTAGAAAAGCTGCAGAGACTCACTGCCTTTGTTAAAAATCGGCTAGCTCACATTTGCAGGCTGTGTGATAGTTACCCCATTACTTTCTCCTTTGTCCCTGGCAACGAGAACCCAGCGGATTGCATCACCCGTGCACTCAGTTACAAACAGCTTTGTGAGATTAAATTTCACGTTGGCCCTAACTTTCTTCTTGATTCACAGAAAACTGGAGCTGTGCAACAAAGTGTGCTCTCTTTCACCGTACCGTTCGCAGCGCCAGTGGCAGCCGCGGAGGTTGCAGCGTCGTACGTTGAACGTTCTGCGGTGACTGGTGAGGCAAGCTGTGCGAGGGAGCATTTGATTCCTCTCGCAAAATTTTCCAGCTTCCGTAAACTGGCGGGTGTGTACAGATGGGTGTTGAAATTTGTAAACAGCTTGAAATCTAGAATGAAAAAGAACTTTCCTCTAAAATACGGAAAATTTCAATGCCATGATGATTCGCAGACCAATTGGTACGAGATTGCATGTTAGCGAATTATCGCTTGTGAACAGGAAATTAAATTTCCCGAATGTTTCGCGTACCTCACTAGCAAGCGGAAAACTCTCAAAGCTTTACCTAATCTGATCAGTCAGTTGAACGTTTCCCTCGATGAAGAAGGTTTGTTGCGGGTGCAGAGTAAGTTTGAACGCTGGAAAGATCACAAGGAGTACAGATTTCCGCTCCTCGTCCCGAAGGACAGCGTCCTCACCAGACTCCTCATTTCAGGGATTCATACCAAACTTTCCCATGCAGGAGTTTACTCTGTCTTGACCGAATTCAGAAAACAGTTTTACGTTCCGAATCATTTCTCAGTTGTGAAAAAGGTAATAAAGGAATGTACTGTGTGCAGGCGTTGCAATGCTAGTGCTATTAAACTAAATCAGTCCTCTTACAGGGATTTTAGAGTGAATCCGTCCGCCATTCCTTTCAGAGATTGTTTCTTAGACCACTTGGGCCCGTTTTGTGTGCGGCAGGGGAGTCAGAGACTGATGGTTTGGCTTTTGTGTATTACTTGTCTCTGGAGCAGGGCCGTTAATCTGAAAGTAGCTTCCGACCTTTCTGTGAAAGAGTTTCTGCGCACATTTCAACTTCACATTTTTGAATTCGGCACCCCTACTTTAGTAATGTCTGACTTGGGCTCTCAAATTGTAGCAGGGTCCAAGCTAATTTCTAATATTCTAAATGATCCAGAGTGCCAAATGTTTCAGGAGCAGAGTTCCATCCAGAAAATAAAATTTGAACACTACCCGAGAGGGTGCAGCTCGTTAGGTTCTCTGGTCGAGTCGTGCGTAAAGTTGACAAAGCGTCTCCTTTATGGGGCAATTCGAAATAATGCTCTGGAGAGGTGTGATTTCGAATTCATTGTAGCACAAACTGTGCAACAAATTAATAAGTGACCTATAGCCTTCAAGGAGGCTCTCAGAGACCCAGAGGTGGGCTCATGTGTCCCGGTTCCCATCACGCCCGAGGTTCTTTTAAGAGGCTATGAGTTCCGTTCGGTGTACATTATTCCTCAAGGCGAGTCGAGCAATGATTTGGACTGGGTGCCCTCAGGCGAACCTGTGGACCGTATTCGTGAGAGTTTTCAAAAATTGTGCAGTGTTAGAAATAAACTTGTCGATCGGTACTACTCACAGTTTCTGCCAGACCTGGTCGTTCAGGCAGTCAGTAAGAGGGATAGGTATTCTTCTGTGAAACACAGAGTGCTCGCGGTTGGCGACATTGTTCTTTTAAAAGAGCCTCATAAAAATGTACGAATTTCGCTATCGGCAGAGTTACTGATCGCACTTTCAACCATGGCGGGGAAGTCATAGAAGTAGCCGTTTTGAAGCGAAATGGTAGCACGGTGCGCCGACACGTTACGTCCCTTGTGCCTCTGCTTTCCGCCCCAGTGGGGGATTTGACAGGCGATCGGACGGTTCCAGTTGCAGACTTGAGAGATGCATCTCGGGGCAGCTCCGGTCGACGCGCGGCTGCAGCTTGCAGACAAAAAACTAAACATTTGTGTGATTCTAAATTAGTGTAAGTGTAAGTTTAAATTTAATTTCGTGTTGACAGTACGATTTGAACTTAAATTTGTTTCGTGTTGAAATATATACTTACTTTAACGAACTTGTAATTCTTAGTTGTAAGGTTACTATTTCTTGGTTTAATTGTTTGTGTGTTCTGATTTGTTAAGATAGTTTATTAAATTTACTTTTAAATCTCGTTCAGTGGAGGCTAGTTCTTCGCTGCATTGGTTAAGTGCTCAGACCTGTTTGAGTACCTTATTAGATTTAACTCTAAACATAGTTCTAAGAATATGGGTTTGTCGTTAAATTCGTTGGATTCAATTTTTTATTACTAATTCACGAAAAAATTGAATCCCCCTCCCCGGACTGTACAATATAACAATTATTCACTAAGAGGATTCTTATAGGGTCAGACCGATTCTGTGATATTGTCATTTGCGACCTGACCTTCTGTCATTCGCACACAAAGAAATAGACTTCCAGCTTCTCCGCTCAGGAAGTGGCGAGTTCACGCCCAACCATCAGCACGTTGACATTCCAATCAACCTCCATGCTATCTTCAGTTAAATGACCACCTTATGGCCTTTTTCGAGACCGTTCAGCATCATCATGGCTGAGTAAGAGGCGGTGGCTCCTTGGGCTGGCGGCTGCGGTGGGCGCCGCGACTGCTTTCGCGCTCTGCTGAGGATGGGTGATACGCTGCTGCCGTGTCGCTTGGGTTGTTAGACTGCGGGCCTGAAGTGCTACCACGAGCTGTTGGCCGCCTCGACAACATCGCACCGACGGCACCGATATCACCCTCGTGGACGTCCTGCAGACCATCGCAGCGGAAGCTACGGAACCCGTTCGCTTACGAGGTGGGTCGCAGTGGCCTATAGCGCTGTGTACGGTCGACCCTTCGTAGCGAATCCTCCATCCTAAAACGATGTCGGTTCCCCACTCCATCCTCCCTACAAATTCAGTGTTGGTCGGTGCGGGCTTTAGGTCTCTATAGAGGGAAGCGATTGAGCTGAAGAAACCTTATTGCTAATGAAACCTTATTGCTAATGAAACCTTATTGCTACCTTATGGCTACTTTATTGCTACCTTAGTGCTACCTTATTGCTACCTTATTGCTACCTTATTGCTAAGTTATGAATATAACACTATAGTTAACTTATTGTTAATTTATTGCTCATTTGTAATTATAAGAACTGCTAAAATATTGCTTGTATATTGCTGTTCTCCTAATTTACGTAATACGTCAAAAATCTTTGAATTCAACATTTTTCTCGTTCGTCTTACGATACCTATAATAGAATAATCTTTGCTTCCAGCTGGTGCGAGACTGGTGCGAGACTTTTCCTTCGCCCGCCGTCATTTTCGATACGCCAGGAGTTCCACGAGTCCTTGCGGAGGCGTCAACAATTCTGCCCATTGGGTTTTCATCAGAATGAATCGGTGTTGCGTACACCAAACTCTTCAAATGTGCATAAAAATATTTTAAGGACATAACATCAGAACTAGGTAGCCACTCCCAAAAACAGGTGAAACCTCAAGTTAACAAAGTGCCAGTCACGCCATGGAATGGACATTTATATCCGATTTGTATAACTTACTGTCTGTGATACTGACATAATGAACTGCTCGAAGCGAGCCTTTCTATTCAAATACAAACGAAATTGTAAAAATGCATTAATTCTAGTGAAAAGAACATTATGAACTTGATTTCTTTTAATGAAAAGAACCTTGAAATGATATATTTTGATGAAAGCATTAATATGATTTAATATAGTAAAAAGAACATTAATTTGATTTATTTTAGTGAAAATAACATTAATTTGATTACCGTTGTTAATCTAAGCAAATAGTGAATACAAAATGCACTAAAAAGCGTGAAAATAAAATAAAATTGACGGATAAGCGACATAATTAATTCCAATACATCATACAGACTCCAGTTGGAATCAATGAACGAGGAAAAAATGTGGACTAAATTTGTACACGTTGAGAAATTGTCCGATATCTGCAACTGTAAACACAGTTTGTAACATTTTCTGTTGTAGCAGTCAATAAAAATGCTTAAGTCTCTATTTTTGTCACTACATAATTATTATAATCTTGTTGCACAGGTGGATTTTCATCATATATTTCGGGAAGTGTGCGAAGTACAAGTTTATTGAGTGGAAGAGTACCCTTCTATATTTTTGCCTGGTTTCTATAAGCAGACATGAAGCTATACTTCTATTTAAAAATACCTGCTGTGCCAAACTAGTATCGAACCTGGACTACTATGGTCTAAGATACTATGGTCTTAAAACAGAATGATACCGCGTGCGAAAACGTAGCCCACCTACTTCACACACGCGCTCACCTTCACAGCTCTCACAGCCCAGCTGCTACGTGAGCTCCTCCTGCCCCTACACTGTGGTACAACTTTCAGTACAAGATAGGGGTCCAACTCTCAGTACAATATAGGGGTGCAACTCTCAGTACAACATAGGGGCACAACTCTCAGCACAAGATAGGGGTACAACTCTCAGTACATGATAGGGATGCCACTCTCAGTACAAGATAGGGGTACAACTCTCAGCACAAGATAGGGGTGCAACTCTCAGAACAAGATAGAGGCACAACTCTCAGTACAAGATAGGGGTACAACTCTCAGAACATGATAGGGGTACAACTCTCAGTACAAGATAGGGGAACAACTCTCAGTACAAGATAGGGGTACAACTCTCAGTACATGATAGGGGTACAACTCTCAGTACAAGATAGGGGTACAACTCTCAACACAAGATAAGGGTACAACTCTCAGTACAACATAGGGGCACAACTCTCAGTACATGATAGGGGTACAACTCTCAGTACAAGATAGAGGCACAACTCTCAGCACAAGATAGGGGTACAACTCTCAGTACAACATAGGGCCACAACTCTCAGTACAAGATAGGGGTACAACTCTTAGTACATGATAAGGGTACAACTTTAAGTTCAAGATAGGGGTACAACTCTCAGTACAAGATAGGGTTTAAGCTCTCAGTACAAGAAACGCTATTAATGCTCTAGCAAAACACACAACAAAAAATCCTAGCAAGACGCAGAGTATTATCTTTCCTATAAATACTCTGTGTACGTTTCTTTTTTTTTTGTGTCCGGTTCTAAAGAAACAGCTTCTTGGAGTTGATTTGGGGGATGCTTAATGACCGCATCTGTGATACGAGTTTTACCAGTGCACAAATACAAGAATATTTTAGTCGCGGGTACTTTTAGGATAGAAATATTTTCTGTCATCCACACCTTGAGACTTAATTAAAAGAAACTACCGAATCCCGTCAATTTTGACCGGTCGTGCACATTAGTAACCCAAAAATTTGTGTATTTATCAGCCTGAGAAAATTGAGTCTTGTGATTGCCAAACCGGATTGTGATTGGCTTTCAGTGGAAACAGGATGACTGAAAAGGCACTCAGTTGGACTAAGTAAAAATCCATTTATATTATTTTCATCTTCATTTATCATGAAACTATTACAACCATACTGATCGCAGCAAAGTTGCCTCATAACAGCTTGTTGTTCAAGCTGCTATGAGTTCAAGTTCATATAAAAGTGACGTTATGGTTGTAAATAATAATAACACCGATTGAGACAGACTGTCAAATATTAGAAAAATCAGAATAAGTACACCAAACACAAATATCTAGATAGTATGATAAGTGAAGTTGGGTGTACTAAAATTAAGGGTGAGAAAGTGGCAAAAGCTATACGGTAGAGTGGACAGTTAGGTAGTGTGGCTAAATACAGAGTAAATAAGTATGAACATGTCAGTGGAATGAAGAAATTTGTTGCTGTACATAGTGTCATGTCTGGTATGAGTGTTCTAGTCTGGAATGGAATGATCTTGGAAAGCTGGATGTGATACCAAATAAGGTAGGATGGCTAGAATTGGGTGCTCCAAAATCAACAGCTGCAGAAGCTATTAGAGATGACCTATGGTGAAGCTTATTTTTAGAATGTAAGATGAAAGCTGACTTGAATTAGAAGGTGAGAATTGAGAGAATGCAGAATAGTAGGCAGGTAAAGCAAGTTTTTGAATGAAATCTGAGTGTAAGCTTTTGAAAGAAATATAATGGGATTATGCAAGGAAGCTAAGTATACAAAAAATTATTTGTGTTAGAATTTGGAGACATGGCAACAATTGGCTTTTAATAATACTTGAAGGTGAAGTACCTGAGTGGGACTGCAAGAGGTGGAAAAAGAGATTGAGAGGCAAACAAAAGAGTTTGGATTGAATGGATAGATTGTTGACCTGCCATAAAAATCTACCCAAATTTGGTATATGCATAAGAATGTACTTAAGTAAGAAATGTTGATTTTACTAAGCATATTGAATTTAGTCAAAACAATTTATTATCGTTGATGATTATTATTTGCTCATCATTTAGAGTAACAATGCTGGGCAATGGGCATATTGAATCATTTTTGATGAAAGGTATAAGAGTAAAAATTCATAGTTGGATTGAACTAATAGCATAAGGGTTGGTAATGATATCTAAAAATTTAAAAAATAAAGTTAAACTCTGTGGCATATTGAATGAAAAAATAAAAAATCGTGTCGAGAAGCAGATTGCATGGTCGAGTACAGAAAAGTTTTAAGAAAGTTTGAAGTGATGGTAAAAATTTGGATCTTATAAGGGAAATTTTTCCAAAAATATGGAAAAAGTGCATTTGATTTTATTCAATTTTAAGAAAACCAATGATTGGACAAATCAATTACGACTCCTGTTACATAGCAAAAAAGTTGATTTAAGTGACGAGATTGAGAGAAGTGTGAAAGAAAATACTAGTCCATCCTATTGGTTTGGAAATTTCAAAATAAGGCCAGAGAAAAGTGTGATAGAATTGAACTCTTGCTTACTATTTAGTGTGCACTCAGAAGCTGAGCAGAATAAACTGTTTGTCTGGAAATTAGTGATTTGGATTAAAAATTTCATGAAAATAATTCCAAGTTGAATGTTGCAGTTCATTGTTATCATTAGCATGTCATGACAGGAACAACTAACGATGCATAAAATTATTAACAAAATTAAGATTTTAGCGCTCTCAGCTTCAATTTATTGGATTTTAAATGAAATTAATAGTTTAAACACTCTGACTGCAATGTGGGTAAATGCCAAGAACTTTATGGGCTGTAAATGTTTATTTTAATGTTATAAACATGCGGTAAATATCTCAAACCTTGTTTCACTCCGGAAGTATTTCTTTAAAATTCTTGAATATTTTATAGGGAAAAACTGAGCTGTTCCCTCTGCAGTTTGGGGGCAAGTATTAGTGATTTTTTAGTGGTAGTGACATTTTACAACTATGAAAGGTTCATATTGAATTTATGCCTCTCACGGAAATTAAACATTCCGTTCCAAAGAATCAATAACGGAACACATTTAAAATTGCTTTACAAGAATGGAATTCAGCTCCCTGATGCGTTATTTTTGAGATATAACAATAATTACGTTCAGATAGGAATAACATTATATAGTCGGTTGCTTAGATGCCGCATTGTTGGGTGACGCCCACTTTTCTGGCAGAACACGCCCACTTCTTGGCAGGAAATAACAGCCTCGGTTTGGGTAGGTTAAGGTAAGCAATTTTAGGTTGATTTATGTTATTTTAGGTTAGTTTCTTTAAATAACCTACCTTAACCTACCCTCACCCATCGCTACGTTAATACCATATTACAGCATATTTACGTGTCCGTTCCTTCACTTTTATATACGATGTTCTCATAACTTCAAAGTTGAATAACTTGAAAATAACGCATCAGCGAGCAGAATGTCATTCGTGTAAAAAATTTTAAATTTGTTCTGTTAGTGATTCCTTGGAACGGAATTGTTAATTTCCGTGAAAGGATTAAATTCAATAATGACCTCATGGAAGACCTATCTAGAATTTTTTGGTCTTATTAGTGGTATATTAGTTTGTAGGTCTTGAAGAAAAACAATGGTGTGAAACAGGGGGTCATGTGCGCTCTGATGCTTGGTAACCTTGAACGCTATTTTCTCATAATTCTTTTAGAATTAGTAGCTCTACATCTTTTACAGTTTTTTACCTATTGAGGAGATCTTTTTTGCATTGTGAAGATCAAGGTGAGTACTATAAAAGCTGGCTTAGGTGGTATTGATAAGTTGATTAGAAAAATATTTTGGGTCAATATTGAATTTAATGTTGGGTTAATGTGAAGCATTTGGTAATAATCGAATTTACAATTTGGGATGCCTAAATAATTATTGAGATGTAAATAAGCAATTTTTCTTGCATGCACTTTCCGTCGCAAATAAGTATTTAACGAGTTATAGCGGTAAATTTCTGACCCCAACTCTAGTGTTTGAAGCGGAAAGAAATTCATCAAGGGCGTTGTATGGCAACACTACAATGGACTCTCCCCCTTTGAGCGTACTCCCGCCAGTTACTTTGAAGCTGCGGTGATGACTACATGTGTTTCGTGTCAGTCGGATTATTTTGGAGCAATCGGGAAATTGATAGGAAAAAATGAAGAGGCAGTTGCATTCTTGAAAGATCAAGGTGTTCTACATAATATAAGACACTCTAATAACGACACGATTATTAGACCGTTAACGGAAGAGTCCATTTGGGGTCTTCCCCTAATGTTGTTGAGTCCATTTGGGGTCTTCTCCTTTTTTTCGCACACTTGCAACAATACAATTGCGATAAGCACCACACTGCTATAACTCGTAAAATAGCCATTAGCGACAAAAAGTGCATAAAAGAAAACTTGTTTATTTCGATCTAATTAACCATGTTTCTGCACCCAAAATTGGAAATTTGATTATTACCAAACGCTACACATTTACCTAATGTTGTCAATGATTTCAATAATTTTGTTACCACATTTGGGTAGTATGGTACAATTGAAGGCATTTTACACGAATGACGTTGTGCTTGCAAATGCTTAGTTTTCAATATATATAACTTGAAAGTTATAGGAATGTCATTTATAAAATTGAACAAACTGACATGAAATAAGCAGAACGCAACGCTTGGGATAACGATCATTACGTGAGGTAAGGTTAGTTAATAAACTAACCTAAACTAACCTAAGTAAACCTAAAATAACTCAACTCAACCAAACCGAGGCTGATGACTTCTACCAAAAAACTTGGCATGGTCCGTGTCTACAAAAGGCCGGAAGAGCCATATCAAAACTCCCGTTAATGCTATTCTTACCTGAACTTTATTTATGCTATATCTCAAAAACTAAGCATTTGCGAGCACAAGCTCATTCATGTAAAACGTTTTAAAATGTCTCCGATTAAATAGATCTTGCAACAAAATTATGAAAATCGTTGACAACATTGAGTTTAATATTGACCATATTTTTCATTTCCCATAGAAATAGAGGTAAATGTGAAGGAGAGGACAATAATTAATTTTCCAATTTTTGGTGCTTGAACATAGGTAATTAGATCAAAATAAACAATTTTCTTCTCTGCACTTTCCGTCACAAATGAGTATTTAACGAGTTATAGCGGTGACGTAATGTAATGTAATTGAACTAAGCTAACCTAAAGTAACGATCATTCAAGCGCATTACAACCATCAGAAGGGAGAGCCCATTAAGGATTCTCCCCTCAAACCTACTTTTCCCATGCTTCAAAGAATAGAAATGTGGTAGGTAAGCAATAGCTATAACTCGTTAAATACTCATTTGCGATGGAAAGTGCATAGAAGAAAAATGGTTTATTTTGATCTAATTACCGATAATCAAGCCCCCAAAATTGAGAAAATCAATTACCGTCCTCTCCTTTACAAATACCAAAATAGAATAATTGTTTTTAATATTCAAACATTTGTCCAATTTTTTTAGAGCTAACACAAAGGAAAGTAGCTAAGAATTGTAGATATTTTCATTGTGAATCAAACAAAAAAACTAATCATCTCAATGTCAGATATTGGCTGAGATACAGTAATTTAATAAGAAAACTCTTTGGGGAGTATAGGAGGGGGGTATTGGTAAATTCCGAAAACTTTATGGGCTATAACTATCTATTAGAATATTATAGAGATGCTGTAAATACCCAAGAGCTTATTTCACTCCGGAAGTATTTTTTATTTATTTTCTACAAATTTATGGGTAAAAGCGGTCGATTCCCTTAACCCTTTCTACGCAAAATTTATCCTACTTAACCAGGAACATTTGAACATATTTTAAAGCACTTTAGAGTAGTAGTGGATATCTTTGTATGGTAGAAAATTACTGGGACACAAATGTCCCAGCCGCGTCAAAAGGGTTAAACTTGAGTTGAATATTGAACTTCAGTTTTACCTGCTGCTGTCAAAGAGTAAAATACTGATATCATGAAAGTGGTAGAAATGAGTAGTGAAAAGACAAGCATTGCCTGGTGTAAAGTTTAGCATTGATTTCTTTGCCTAAACTAGAAGAGACATTTGAAAGTTGGAAGTGCTTTGGCATTAATTTAGTGCTTTGGCTTACTGGGCCAAAAATAGCTGAGAAAACTATCAAAAGCGAATGGAGAGTAATTTTTTTCGAAGTATTGATGCCCCAAGTTTAATTATAAGATTTGGCTTGAGTGAATGCAGAGTGATAGGTCAATGAAACTTTTTCTTAAATTTGTCCTATGGGATGCAATTAAAAGCTGGATATTTAAAAGTTGTTTTGTTTTAAGCATTGCAGATTTTTGGATGACTGGTTTTTGTAGTGTACTAGAAGCCAATTGTACATATTGAGGGAAAGAATTAAAAAAGTACATTGAAAAACAAAAAAATGTACTGAAAAGTGGCAACAGCAATAAAGAAAAATTAACATGGTATATTGGGAAGCAGGATGTAATTTCAGAATTGGCGGACACAAGTTCAAAAAGGTCACAAAATTTTGTTGAGCATTTGTTAAAGTAGTTCACTTTATTATATTTAATTTTTAGCACTACACATCAAATCTGTTTTATGATGAAAATTTCATTTGCTTGGAAAAATTTTGAGTCGATCAAGTATGTAAATTTTATGCTCCTAAATTAAAAGGTCAATGAACAAAAGTAATTCAAGGGTCTTTAACTTTTTAAAAACCAAATTCAGCTCAGTGCATGTGGAGTATATGTGACAGAAAAACTTATTGACTACTTTCTATCCAACAATCAACATTCTTATTTAATTGATAACTTTGAAAATACCAAATTGTAGGAGCTTTGGTAGAAAATTATATGCATCACCAAATATAAGGCATTTGAAATCTCTTTCACCAAATTGAATTATAGTGATCCACTCCATTTGTGGTTTCATTCACCTGGGAATCATATAAGACGAGTAAAAAATGTTGTTGGCAAGGAACACAAATAGAAAAAATGCAAGCTCACTATATCATCACAACTTTTATTTTCTGACTGAGGGGTATTGAGACTGGAGCAGTTGAGAATTTGGTGCATGCAATAATGGTTGAGGGTGATGAGAAAATTGCTCTAGGGCGAAGAGCAATCTGAAGTTTTAGATCTTTTCATTCTGAAAGTCATCAATGTTATTCTTGTCCTTTTTCTCTTTAGTGTTTTCTAAGTGTGATTTTGTTATATCTAAATTTCTTTATTCAAATCATTTGTATCTGTTTGATTGATGCCTACCCATTGTGGAAAATAGTTTAAAATAGCTATATAATAAAATGATTGATGAAATGAGCTAGTTCTAAGCTCTGAAACGATATATTGTGCATGTTAAAGATAGCGAGCAGCTACAAGAAAGACATAGAGTAGAATTGTTATTGTGTTGAAGAGATGAGTGAAACAATGAACATCTCTGTACTAGACTTGCATAACTAGTGCTCCGGTTCTCTGTTGCATCAAACTCTTGTAAATTTAGCAGAAAAATCTATTGATTGATGTTCATTTCTTTCCAATTTGCCAAATCTTTGTACCATGCATTACCTTTGGTATTTAGACCACTATTTTCTTCAAGGCTGAGTTGGGTTCACATATTTTGTCATTTTATTGCCTTGTATTTTTAATTTTATGTCAAGTTTGGTGGTATAAGCTTAGCAATTTGGCTTCAAAATTTGATATTGCACAGGATTTTCCCCATAAATATTAAGTTCCTGCATTTTTAACCATCTCCTGAACGTGTTAGTAATGCTTAATTTCAGTTTACTTCAAATGTAGTGACTTTTCGCCTTGAATTGTTTATGCTCTTGCCTTGAAAGACCATTTTCTTGATACTAGTTATTTGTCAATGGCTATTATTTTAAGTCTTGAATTTTAATACTTCAAAGAGAGCTTGAGTTTATTTTGTTATTAAAACTTGGTCAATAGGTGGTTACATTTAATGCTTAAGTAATGAGTTTGAAGTACAAAGTTGAAATTAGTAATTTGTAAAAAATTCAGTTATTTTC
>JACJUY010007323.1:23016-34166 GCA_014220935.1 Platorchestia sp. MABIK
TTTCCGGACATATGTTGTAATGAACTATTTTGATTGTCTACATGTGGGAAATACATACCTGAAATTATGCCGTGTATTTTTGAAACACCCTGTATATGCCTAACTATCTGTATGCTTGTGATTAATCTTAGGTATCTTTCATTCCCGACCAAATTTGTATATGCCATCACTACTTTTAATCTTACAGATATGCAGACTGTTGAATACGTTAATTGGTCACAGTTTGGTGGTTTGTAAAGAGAATCATTTGTGTTTCATTTTTGCAACGAGAATATAGCGCAAAAGCAGCATCTTATTGTCCAGGCATTGATTGCATCTAAGGAAAATTGAAGAAGAGGCATCCAAGACTGCTCAGTTGAGATGCACCAATTTTGCTTCACGATAATGCCCGACCTCACACTTTTAGATGTACGGTAGACAATTTGCTACGTCTGAAATAGGAAATTTTGCCACTCCCCATTAATTGCGAAATAACCATCTTTAATAAAAATAGTAAAGTTGAAGTATTTGAACAGTTCTTTCGTGAAAAAGATAAATTCTTTGAAAATGGAATATATGCTTGAAAAACAGGTTGGGCGAAGATCATAAAAATTGAATGACCATATTATGATTAAAATATTTTGATTACGATTATTATTTTCTTTGATTTTCAAATGCGACATTTCATGTGAGACGACATGTTATTTTAATTTTTTTTGTAAAAAATATGATGGTGTACTGGTTATGTTAATGTTGTGTCTATGTTATACTCTTGCAAATTGCATTATCATTTTTGTTTCTGTGTATATGTGTGTCATTTCACCTATCCGAGAATTTCCTTGTTAATGCAAATTAGGAAAAGGTTCACAGTCACTGCACACGTCTAGTGACAATTCCAAGATATTTTGCAACGTTGAAGTCATCCCGAACCTTTCCCGAAGTAGGCTGCTCATCCCGAAGTTGGCTGCTTAAGAGTTGGAGGCGATCTCCTCTGGCCGTCCAGAAAATTAGCGAGGTAATTGTGGTTTGGCGCAAATGGTGCGTTCAGGTGTTGTATTCAGAGAATATGTAGACTATAGGTCAAAAACAAAGACATGCCATCGATGGAGCTGGGTTATGTAGAAGGTGACTAGAAAAAAGATAAATGGTTGCTTAATTAACACTTAATAATAAATTCTGAGCTTTTACTTGCAGCCCAACGTTAATTAAGGTTAGTCTTAAAAGTAAGTTAACAGTAAGGAAAGATGACAATTATTATAATTTAACTAATACCGGAAATCCTGTAAATTTTCTGTGCAGGAATGGTCCCAACAATCTCCTGATTTGAACTCTATCGAACATTATTTTGATGGACCAGCTGGACAGGGAGCGGCGAGTCTCAATGCATTTTCTTTCTTCGTTGAAAGAAATTTCACAAAGTTTGCCAGCGCTTCGGACAAATATTCGCTTCGGTTGCTCACAAAATCTTATAGAATCTTCACCTAATAGAAGGAAAGTTTCAACCAATCTAAAAGTAGTTCAGTTAATTAAGCTTATTAATTTTTATGCTTGCACATTTCTCCTAAATGCGGCAAAATTTTTGACCGGGCGTTGTATGTACATTTCTGTTAGGTGTCCTCAACTAACAGGTTTAGATGTGAAATATTCAAGAGGTCGTGAAGCCTGCGTTATAGAGACGTTCAACACGTACGTACAGTTCTTGAAGTAAGCAGAGTGTTATGCGGTTTCACAGTTTTAACAACCTAATTGCAGAAACCATTCTCTTCGAATGTATTTTTTACATCTGAGAGAGGGTTTAATAAATAGTAAAGCGTTTGAACCGCGGGTGCTGAAGTAAGTTGCCATGTTCTCGCCATGAATGTTTTCCTACGCTGTACCGCTACTAACTCTTACCATTCACTGTTCTCGCATCAACGCTTGTCATGCTCAGTCAATGAATGCTCTGTTGCTGTTCACTGTCGCCATCCATTCTAATATATAGTACACTACAAACATAAATCCTGATTCTAAATTTATATTTAATTCCTTCGTAATCAATATCTCTGTTGAAAAGACGTAGACAATCTACAATACAGCCGATTTCATTTCTCGTGATGTTGACGTATGGTATCTTGTAGTGAAAATTTCAATATCCAAGGTACGGACTGACATTTCTGCTTTGTGGTGGACAAAATTCTCATACATTTTTTTCCAACAGTCAGGAGACGATCACACGGCGGTTCCGCATCGTCAGTGCTCAAGTGTTTTAGTTTCCTGATTTATAGAGATTTTACTCTCCCTATTTTAGTTTAATTGTTGCCTACTAAATTGAAACCTGATCAGCCGAAACTTGCTCACCTCGAGGCCATCCATTCAATGCGCATCCTTGTCTCTAGCTGCATATGTTCTCTGTGTTTCGTGACTACACTCTTATCTCGAGCGTTGCTGGCGCTACCTCAGGCACGTGTGTTCTCCCTATTTATTGAATAATGTTTAGAGAAACCACCAATTGATATCAGTGACTGTGTCTACACAAACTCAAGTGGCTTAGCTTTTCCCTATTCTCCGAAATGAAAACTTGACTTCGGTAACCTCAGACTGGCAGTGGCTTCTGTAGATCGTAGCACGAACATGCCACCGTGAAGCCTGCCAAAACCGTCAAAAGAACCGGTTTGTTTGCAACTATTAGCAAAGAACCGCGACCTATGACTACATTATCGCTTGACCACTCGTAATAGGGCTATAAAAGTGAATTATAGGCTCTATTTGAGTGCTCCCACCGCCGCTTTGGGGCCTACGTTTGCATCCACGAGCGTTTCAGAGCATCGTCAACCCGTTAACTTATTGCCTGCGAGATTTATTGCTCCCCTCTAAATTTATAAGGAAGGTCGCACACAACCTGCCTGCAGAAATACAATACGTGTGGGCAGCTTCCATCTTCCACGCTATTTTTTCTTACGCGGAGCTAGCGTATACTGAATACTTTAATTTTCCCTTTAGTCGTTAAGTGCTTCGGAGCGGCGGACTGCGCGGGATGGCAGCACTAAAGGAAAAATGTTTTACGAAACGCTAAGGAGAGAAAATATTACACAATGCTCCGAAGAGAGAAAATATTACTCAAGATTTAAAGAAGAGAAAATAATAAAGAAAACACTAAGACAAGAAAATATTGCTCTAGACGCAAAGAAGATAATACATTGCACAAGCTGCTATGGACAGAAAATATCACACAAGACCCTTAGGAGAGAAAATATTACACAAGATTCTACGGAGAGGTCTTCTTGAAAATTGAAAGTGAACCTTTTTGGCGCAGCATATTTCAAAAACTTGACAAAAATTTATTCAACAGGACTTACGAGTTGATTTCCCTTACTTGAAAGTAACGTTTTGATGAAATTCGACGACCGTCTATGATATACAAGCATATGTATGTATACTTCGTAGCATTTACGTAAAGAGCTAAAAGTAAATAATTTAGCCGAAAAAGGACATTGCTGTCACATGCAGTATAAACGAAGATCAGTTTAAAATTTCATTCTGCAATCTTGACTCACACAAATGTGCGCTTTAATACAACGATCCCAGCTGCTTGATAACATAGGGTGAACAACTCGAAAGACGACAAATACGTATGAGTGGGCAGAGTAAATTTTTGGCTACGTTTGGAATTTTCACTACTTTGCAGGAAGACCTTGCCCTTTTCAAAAATAAGTATATATTAGCTTATGAAATCATTCAGGAATCCTTTGTGCTAGTACTAAATGTGCCTAATAAACTTTTCTTTTATGTCCATATTTCAGAATTACAGTTTGCGAAAAGATTTTTTCGTATTCTCGCTCATGTTCTGTTCTTCTGTTAATCATGTTCTATATACTATACTTTTATGGCGTTCAAAGGTGAAAGCCCTCGTTCCTGAGAACCGCTTTAAATGAGTTTCGGCAAACATCCATCTCAGCAGCTTCCAAATCAATTTAAATTTCAGACAATGTCTGTCAAGAACTCTTTACTCTACTGACTCTATTTTCAGCTGCATGTTTCAAAAATTGAGTTGCACACCCTAGCCTTGGTAGACTTACGGTGGATTGATATAACGTGAACCGGAGGATTGTTTCACCATTGTATGGGATTAGTAGTTTTAGCATAGGTATAAAATTTCAACAGCTCAAACCACTCCTACGAAACTTAACAATGAGTTCCCTTTTCCTTTCTGATTATTTTTTAGCCTTCGCTGCATTAAAATATGAGTGTCGAAAGATGACCTACCTCTCGTTCAGCTTTCCGACATTAACTGAGATCCTCTGTTATACGTGTACGAAATATCAATATATTATTTTCTAGAAAGTTTTACAGCATTCTTGTCCTCTAAGTTACTCATAATGATCGAGGACGATTTATTATCACTTCAAAAGTAATTTATGGATAATCTGGAGACTTTTCGACGTGATAATCTAACATTTTTGTCGTCTTATCAATGCTTTACTATTTTAGGATTATAATACAGAATTCAACGTGCGCAATACATAAGATGTTCTGTTTCCGTTTACAGTGAACTGTAGTGAATCTATGGTAAGTATACTCTTCATCATGTGTTGCGTGATTAAAGCACTCGGTGTAAAAGACAAATAATTGCGCCGACAAATTTTCGACAAGTTTTTCGATAAAAAACGGCGAGATTGAAAATTTGTTGAATGGACATAACGCTTAATGACTCTTTAAGAGTAATCAAAACCGCTGATTCAACATCCCTACTCTATTTTTAAAGACAGACTTCGATCTGTATGCTTTGGAAAGCTTCACTGGAGGCACGAAGCACTTCTTGCGAAAACAAAGCCCATTTTCGACGCAGATTACACTTCAAGCTATCAAGCTAATTATAAGACGTCGTGCGTATCGTACTCTTTAAGATGAATCACATGAAAAAGCCTAGAGGGTTTAAATTCAAGCTCTACGAATGTCATTTGTCTTCTTGATGAGCGCTGGAATGCGGATCCACTGTTATTTTGGATCCACGTGATGGGACAGACTCGTATTGAAGGGTCCAGGGTGTACAACCGAAGTGTTCAAGCACACAGGGAAGCAGTTCTGCTTCCAATATGTCTGAATTGTAATGCTGGCTGTCAAGTTTTACTCCTGAAGGAACAAAAACGAGATGAGACCTTACAGTGGCAGTTATTGCAGCTCAGACCATCACACACAGTGGATTCTGACGTCGTTTCACCTTTCAACTTCTCACTGGTCCATTTTTTCCCAAAACGCTATCATTCTGGTGGTTTGGATTTTGATGAATGTCTAATTTCGTTTTGTCCATGATAACTAAATTGGGCAGCATGCCACTTCCATGAGGTTGAGAATGTGTTACCTTCTGTCGAAACTCAAAAGTTCATGAATGGTTAGAAGTTCGTTCCTTTTCTGCATTGTGTAATAACTTACCTTAATTTAGAAATCGAGGCATTGAAGTCAGACTAACTTCTGCTGCTTATGCCCATTTATGTAGCAGAGAGGCGCGGATTTTTTTAAATATTTCTCGCGTGTCTATGATATGAGACGTCGTGTTGGGAGGAACCGTTTTCTGCCCCGGCTTGGTCGATTATGTGTTTTACCTGTTTCATTAAACTTTTTCACGACTGTCTAAATTGTTGCAGCTTTTTACCAAAGCACGAGTTACTATTATCTTTTTTATAAAGGGATATGATTGTGCTTCTAACGACTACCATCGATAAATTAAGTTTTGATGATATTCCTTCAGTAATGTCAATTAGACATAACAATGTTCAAAAAAAAGTAATAACTAATGATATGGCCAGGAAATAAACCTATTTAATATATCCCAAGCTCGTGTTGCCGTAATTATGGAAGACCCTTTAAAAACAGTCGCACTTTAGCTGAAGTACCCGAAAATATCATGCAAACTTAATTCTTTTAATGCCGAATTTAGCTTTGGCACTGTATTCAAAGAGAAAATGTCTCAAATTTTTGAAGGCAAATGTTATTTTGGACATTTCTATCACATAAATTAATTTCCTCATCAGTCACTTTATGAGGCTATTGCGCTCCCGAATGCAATTTAGCAACATGGATTTAGCAACTCCGAAACAGCCGCGAGGAGATGGAGCTTAAGACGTGAAGAACTGAAGGCGGGACTAGGAAGCATTCTCCTTCAAAAACTTGAATTGTGCAAGTTCTCACCCTGATGCCCTGCCTATCCGATAACTTGGCGATGTTTTTCAACGCAATTTTTAGGTTCATTTTAACATTGTGACATAGTTTGCGCGCAGCTCTTGGTGACAATTTCAACAGCCTTCTATGAACATATAGTGCATATACACAGAGTGGCATAAATATTTTTTTAAGCAACGTTCATGAAATTAAATGCAAATTCCGTGTAATTAGATACATTATTTATTTTGAAATTAAACGTTTCATTATGTAAAAATTTGTGTAATTAATTTCTACGTTGACAATCTTATTCAATTTATGAATATGAACTTTTACTTCTGAAAACGCATCTTTGGATGTTTCTATGAAATAAGTCCAGCGTGATGAGTGTTGACGAGCATTTACATGCATTTACGTACAAGTTTTTTCTGCTGGATTGTCTGAAATCATCAAATCTTTAGTCAGCTAACAACAGAAAGTACTTGATGAGCGCACCAGCGATACTGGGTGTACTACTTAGCTCACGGGCTCTGTTAACTAACGGGACACGTGGAAATTCCACATTCTGTTATATCAGTCGGGAGGCTAGTGAGACATGTGGAAACACTTAGCCTAAATATATCTTCAATCACCGAACCTATTCGAACCCATCCTAACATAACCTAGCCTAACTTCCTACTCTTACTTATGCCACCATAATCTATGTTCTGCAATCTTTTCGTACCCTAATTTAACACTACATTACTTGCGATCTAACTTAGCGTTGTACCTTCACCTCTAACTCATCCAAATCTTACCTGATCTTTCTTACCACGTTCGGTGCCGCGCACACGTGTGTCCAGCGGTCTCATGTTAAGTGAGGTTGTAAGTAGCAAAGTTTAAAAAACTACTTTACTGCTATTTAAAATTGTATCTCTCCTAAGAAGTGTGAAAATGTAATAGCATGATGATATTTTACCTCTTATGCTCCTCTAAAAAAGATGTTGAAATAATTGAAATGTTCATTCATACTGATACGTAAATGAGAAATTTACCTGGTGGTAAATCGGTCGTCAACGTGTTAATCTAACCTAACCTTCCCTAATCTCATTATCACCTAGCCTAACTTATTCTATCATGACCTATCCTAATATATCATCTTCTAACCTATCCTAACCCAACCTAACTTTCACTAACGTATCTTAACCTAACCATAAAGGTCCTATTTTCATACCTTCCGACTGTTGATCCGGTAATGACAGTGACCGAACGCCGGTCAACCGTATCGATAATACCAATTGAAGCTCAGTAAAACACGTTGATTGCTTGCTAACCACCGGTGGTCACTGAGGGGACTCCGGATATGTAAGCGACCCACCGGTGGTCACAAACAGCATCTTGATCTTGCCTAACATGCGACAGAAAACCGCACATATAATCACTTTTTTGATCATATTAAGCTGAATGTTGATAAATCAGATTAATTACTGTTGAATTCTAAATTTAAGTTTCCCCCGCCGCAATTAACCTAGTAATGAAAGGACAGACAGACATGCGAAATACACGCAAAATTGTGATGTATATGTTCAATTCACGGAGATCTTTAGGGTAAAAATGTTATTAGAAATTTGACTCTAACGCATTAATGTGAGGAAAATTCGAAAAGTATAGTGAAGCCTGCGTCATTAAACAAATTTCTAGGTACCTCCTTATCGAAGTAACTAGAGAATAATGCTACATTATACTGCCTCATAATTAAATTATTTGTGTTGTTTATCAAATCTTACGAGTGTACTTTCTGTACACTCGTTCATAACAGCAATAGCCGCTGTGTCTCCACAAATGTACAGGGTGACCGGCACTTTGTTAAACAAACTTCAGCATAAGGTTAGGACCTTAACTAGTTGAGTGCAGCGGGTTAAACTGAAGTTCAATTTCCAACTCAAATTTAAAGTCAATTGTAAAGAGATATTTTGAAAATAGCAAACATTAACTGGATCATGCTATCATTTAGCTTTCAATTAGAATTTATAAAAATTAAGTCAGTGACTGGTGGTCGGTCAGCAGCATGATGAAAATCGTCTCCGTGGCCACCGGTGGATCACGCCGCACTTAACGTGTTAATAAACACAAGAAACACAGTATCAGCCTTAAAGTGGCCCATTGACGATCAATTTTGCTGTCAACATAATTGACAATGATGAATATTGAAAATTTAATTGATCGTCGGTGGGCTTCATTGACGACCGTCAATTAATTGGCTTAGTGGGCAAAAAAAATTTCATCAATATATTGAGTCAATGATATTGACATTTAAATTGATTGTCTATGGGCCGCTTTTCACGTTTTCTGCGAAGACAAGAGGGGATTGGTTTCTTGGTCACTGAACGGATTATCATGACGCTACTAACTAACCTGCAATCACTAACTCAATTTCTATAAATACTAAGTGCAAGCTAAATGAAGGCACGATCCAGTCAATGTTTGCCATGTTCAAAATTGCTTACTACAATTTGACTTTGAATTTGAGTTAAATATTGAGCTTCAGTTTAACTCATCGCAGGAAACGTGTTAATTATCATGACCACGAAAAACGTGTTTTTAAATTAGGTTAGGTATTTACGAAAAATGAACGTGACGCCTATCTGTTGCTATGCAGGCGTTGAAATGCTGGTCCAATTATTGCCGGACGCGATCGAAGACACCAGTAGTTACACGAATCCTTACAGAGGCTTCAAAAATTCTTAGGATGAGATCTTCTTTGGAAGGAATCGGTGATTCGTACGCCGTACTCTTCACATGTCCCCAGAAGCAGAAATCTAGAGGCTTAATATTTGGAAACCTTGCTGGCCATTTGAAAATTTCAAGTCCTTGAAACTCTTTAAAGAAGCATTGTCGACCACATAGTTACTGAGTAAAAAGTGTCTTTTTCAGAGGTTCCAATCCAAAGATTCAGTTTTTTCAACAAAGTGCTGGTGACACACATTTCCTTAATCTGTACTCATCGTATCATATACGCCTGTAGCTATGTTAATTGTGTGATAAACGTATCTGTCGTAAAGGCTTCACTACCTCATGTGTATACGTAAAGAAGTTATATAATCAATGATGTTACTAGAGAACAAATGTATTCGTATGATCACCGCTGTGAAGAATTGGAATCGATAAATTTGAGTGGTCGTGATGTACAATATTTCACACAAGGACCAGCACAATTAAATTATCTCCGTCCTTTACCAGACACCATAAAATGCAGCCATTTTTAAATGGTCATGTGTGCTAATTATAAATGAAACATTGCAATCATAAGACCTTTGAATTCAAATAAAGAGCAAAAAGTATGGAACGTTGAAGGGAGTACGAATAATTTACCGTCGCTTCCCGCATATCATGCGCACGGTATGTATACAAGCGGCACCCCAGCCGTCAAAACTGACGGCGCTGTTTCCCAATTCAGAGCTATAATATTCGTGAAGACTGTTTTAATATAAACTCTTGCAATATTTTTATCTTGTCTTCTGATTCGTTTTTTTTTCATTCTAGGATACTTTCCGAATGAATGTCAATCGATGAAGGTGGAATGCAATAGAAAAACAGAGTTAATTGAAGTTATTATGCGGTGTTCAAGTATCCAGTTTACATGGTGGAAGTAGAAAATCGCAGACCAAGCAAACAACAAACAGTGTATTATAATATAGAGGAATTACTAGCAACAGTATACAAGATGCGCATCGTCTTTGTTAATTAAGGAAAACTAAAGTAAAAAATTTCTAAAACCAAGAAAGCGTTGTCAAATTTGCCTTCCGTATGATGTCTTCCAGTTTAGGGAAATGAGGAATAAAGTTTTATTTTCTTTCTAATTTTACACTATATATTTTGTTACTAGATTACGTTGGCGTTTCTCTGGTTTTATTAACCAAATCCCATTCGTTAGTCAATTTTTCTCCACCTTTTAGTATCACTCTCATTATTTATATTTTACATTCAATGTGATCTAGTAAAGTTTCTGGCGATCAATTATTCAATTCAACTCCATTTTTAATGCAAAGACTCGGTGAGAAGCTCTTCACTCCCTCTTCGTTAAACACAAGTCGGCAAATGAGCATGTTCTTGAAAGTTTTAAATTGTACTCAACGTACTAAATTTTCTACAGCCTATGCTTGCTATTGAGGATTTTAATGGCAAAACGAGATCAGCAAAATCATAAACAAACATCCTTCATTTACCACACACACATTAATGCAAGTATTTGGATCTCCCTCCCAATAGCAAGAGCTGAACTCAGCACCGCAGATGAAGAAGCAACACCATGATGGCGAACGTTATGAGGGTAGAGAAGCCTAATAGCTGGAGCATTTCAAGACATAAAAAAAGAACTGGTCGTTTTCTGCTAGTCATTTGAACGACGCAATGACTGTTCCAGGTCAGTGACTTCCAACAGACTCACTTTCATCAGAGCGGCGATATTTCGGCGGTGGCGGCGCAGGAAGGCAGGGAAGCAGGCAGCTCACAACCCCGCCCTGCCTCCTGCCCCGAGTCTTCTTGTGTGCTCATATTTTGTGCGAGCAGGCCATCATCCTGCGCTGTCTCTAATGTGTGGTGACTGAGTCATTTGTATGACACCATCTGTAGCACTTACTCCATCTGTAACGCCTGCACCATCTGTAATGCATGCAACACGTGTTACACCCACCCCACCTGTACCGCCTGCACCACCCGTTACGCCTGTACCAACTGTAACATCTGCACCACCTGTATCATAGTACTGCAGTTAATGCTGCTAAACTATGATTACATCTTCAATGTTGACTTTTCACTTCTTATGAGCTGCCGTTTACGTCTCTGTTACCAAATTTATAATTTCAGTCGTGACTAAATTTCTTATTCACTAGTGTCCTTGATTACCCGAATTCTAAATCCTCCTGTTCTCGTGCGCCTAACTCCGACCCCACAGTTCTCGTGCGCCTAACTCCGACCCCACAGTTCTCGTGCGCCCAACTCCGACCCCACAGTTCTCGTGCGCCTAACTCCGACCCCACTGTTCTCGAGCGCCTAAC
>JACJUY010007323.1:34323-44686 GCA_014220935.1 Platorchestia sp. MABIK
GCCTAACTCCGACCCCACTCTTCTCGTGCGCCCAACTCCGACCCCACTCTTCTCGTGCGCCTAACTCCGACCCCACAGTTCTCGTGCGCCTAACTCCGACCCCAAGATCCTCCTCCAAGATCCTTCTACAAGATCCTACTCCAAGATCCTTCTCCAAGATCCTTCTCCAAGAACCTTCTCCAAGATCCTTCTCCAAGATCCTTCTCAAAAGATCCTTCTTCAATATCCTTCTCCAAGATCCTTTACCAAGATCCTTCTCCAAGATCCTTCTCCAAGATCCTTCTCCAAGATCCTTCTCCAAGATCCTTCTCAAAAGATCCTTCTTCAATATCCTTCTCCAAGATCCTTCTTCAAGATCCTCCTCCAAAATCCTTCTCCAAGATCCTTTTCCAAGATCCTCTTCCAAGATCCTCTTCCAAGATCCTCTTCCAAGATCCTCTTCCAAGATCCTCTTCCAAGATCCTCTTCCAAGATCCTCTTCCAAGATCCTTCTCCTACATCCTTCTCCTACATCCTTCTTCAAGATCCTCCTCCAAGATCCTTCTCCAACATGCTTCTTCAAGACCCTTCTTCAAGATCCTTCTCTAAAATTCTTCTTCTAAATTCTTCTTCAAGATCCAGGATCAACACTTTAGTTCAAATGAGCCAATCTGTCGCCAGCAGCCGTGCATGCAACTGTCGCCAGCAGCCGTGCATGCAACTGTCGCCAGCAGCCGTGCATGCAACCGTCGCCAGCAGCCGTGCATGCAACTGTCGCCAGCAGCCGTGCATGCAACTGTCGCCAGCAGCCGTGCGTGCAACTGTCGCCAGTAGCCGTGCATGCAACTGTCGCCAGCAGCCGTGCATGCAACTGTCGCCAGCAGCCGTGCATGCAACTGTCGCCAGCAGCCGTGCATGCAACTGTCGCCAGCAGCCGTGCATGCAACTGTCGCCAGCAGCCGTGGATGCAACTGTCGCCAGCAGCCGTGCATGCAACTGTCGCCAGCAGCCGGGCATGCAACTGAACCAGCAGCCGGGCATGCAACTGAACCAGCAGCTGCCAGTTTGTGAGGCGAGTATAATACGAATACTTGAAGTTTCTGTACTCAAGCTTTAACACATCTCTGTTCTTGATGTAATTTTAGATCTTGTACTTTAGTTTGGGATAAAGAGTACAGGTAGTTTAGAGTACATAGTTTTATCAGATTATTTGAACAGAACACAATAAATTTATTGACAACCAGAAAATCAACTGAAGGAAGAATGGTTTGGGACACAAGTTTTTTCCAAAATTATAAATAAGTTTTAAGGAATAACAGGTGTAAGCGTAATCATTTGCAATGACAATATGGGATCTATTGTTGTAACCAGAAACTATAACTTCTGACTCATCGTCTGAGGCATTTTGCTCCATTCTCACGTGTAGACGATCCTCAAATCAGCAAAATTCTTTAGGCTCTCGTGCAAAGCCCTTTTGAATATCCGCCGTAATTTTCAATAGGATTGAGGCCAGGCGATTTGTTAGGCCACGAAAATATACTTATTTTTCTGAAAGATCCCCTTGAGTCGTTGGCCGTTTAATTTTCTTGCGCTCGGAAGCAGCTCCTGCTCTAGTATCAGCCTAAGCAAGGAATTATTATATTTTTTCAATGAAATGGAGTTCTCCTACGCCATGGTCATTAAAACACTCCCACTCTATGATGTTGCCATCTCCATGCTTGGCGGTAAGGATGGTGTTCTTGGGATCATGGGCAGTCTCCATTTCTCCAACATTTCGGGCTTCATTTCGACAGAAAAGATCCCTTTTGCTATCATTGAACCATGCAACCCGTTCCTGGAACCCGTTCAAGAGGGTCTTTGGCAAACGGGAAAAAGTTTTTCACGTACTTAGCTGAAAAAATGAGAAGTTTAACGTGAACTAATAGCATGTAGACTACTGCGATGTAATTCTCTACCAACAGTTTTTCAACTGATATGAACTCCTTGTAACTCTATTTCTTCGTATAGTTACGGACGGGTTGTCATGAGCTCATTCGTCACCTTACGCAGCACGCACCGCTGTTAGTAATCTTGCGAAGAGCTCTGACTCAGGGCAGATTTGAGATTGCCCCAGTCTACCGATGTTTCCGAACTATATATATATATATATATTGTTTGGAAACATACATAGCACCAAAAGTTGAGTATGGGAACTTGACTCTTTCAGCAATTTACCTCAGGGATAATCATGGATACGAACATCAACTATTTATTTTCAAATTACTTCGGGCTTCTTTGAATTTCGGGATTGTACCCACTGAGCGAGTAGCTTGCACAAATATGTAGACGTAATAATTGTGCCGATCACAGTTTGTTTATATTACATGTGCTTCTGAAACTTTCTGGAAGCTCTGTAAAAGTTATTCAATTAAGATACTCCAGTTGTACAATGAAAGAGCAAAAATTTGACACAGCATTAATTTTGGCTAAATACATTTGTCCCATACATAACAATGTTTGGCGGATTTTCTGTTATTTTAAAATTTTTGTTCGGTTCTGTTTAAATATTTCGGCAAAAATATGTTCCCTGAATCACCTATGCTTTTATACCCCAAACCAGAGCTCAAAATTTTCAAATTGTGTCAAAAATGGAGGTATGCAAACGAGTCCATGTGTGTTGAACATCTGGATATTCTTAAATACTGAGGCCCGACCAATACTCGGCGAGGAGCGACCAGTTCGTGCCGCCAATACCGCCACCGCTCAGTGCAGCGCGCAGAGTGACGCGTGCGCCGCGCCTCCGAGCGTAATTCGACGTGGACCATTTCATGGATATTTCATTGACTGTGGTGGAGTTACGAGACGGCACTTCTAAGTTTCGGGGTCTATGCTTCATGCAAGTTCGGGCGTTGAAAGGCGTGGAAAAGTATGCGTGAAATTTGTATAACTTCGACGGTCGCTACATCGCTTCAGGCCCCAAGTCATCATAATACTAGTTTTAACCCTGAGATGTATTTAAGCTTAACAATGTTTTCCAGTATATGCACGCTCGTACACACTCATTTGGGGAATTGAAAAATTAATTTGAAATGGAATCGTCCTGCAGTGCTGTCATCCTATGCAGTTACGTCACATTTCAACACTACGCGCCGCTAAGAACTAGCGGAACACACGGAAAGGTAAGCTTTAGGAATGAAATGAGGCTATAATTCACAAATTTCATTTCACCATTCGCAGTTCTTTGTTCAATTACTAGTGTCGTGTAAAGATGGTACTAGTATACAAAACAGCGGTGCACTGCACACAAAACAGCACAGAATTCAGCGAGGTAGAACAGAAAAGAATTGACTACTACAAAACATAATACAGCAATAAGAACGGGCCGAGTGGTTCATTCTTGGCCTTCCACGCTATGCATATTTCATCGAGCGCTTACCCCGCACAGGCGCCATCTCAATAAGGGGAGTTGGAGGATAAAGGGAATACACCATCCCGAAACGCCTGCACCACCCGTAACGCCTACGCCACCGTAATGCTTGCACCACCCGGAACGCCTGCACCACCCGCAACGCCTGTATCACCCGTAACGCCTGAGCCACCGTAACGCCTGCACCACCCGTAACACCTGCGCCATATCATTTACCGCTTCCATTACTCGTTGTACTCTTCTCTTGCTGGCATTCATATCAGGACATAATATTTGCACGAACCTTTAACAAAATCTCTAAAAAACACATATTGTTGCTTCATTTCGGACTACTGAGATAAAACGAAGTGTCTCTCATTGAAGAAACATCTCTGTCTTCATTATCTCCAGTACTTCGTCAAGTTGTCTATTTCAAAAACGAGCTTCCATTTAGTACGGAGGACGACTTGTTGTTTGAATGGAAGTGCTCGTTCATCTCCTTGTTTGCCCCAACTAAACACAGAGTGGTACTTCTCGTTTGATATCACACACGACGCAGTTGCTTATTTGAGTTTAACGACTTTCATTTTCTATTTTTCTGCCCTCGCCGAGATTTTATAGCCTCTGAGATGGAGTCTTCGAAGCTCCGCACATCTGCACAGTTTCAAACTTTTAGTGTTCCAGAATTACAATTTGCTAAGAGTTTTCCTATGTAATTCGCACCAATTGTGAGCAATTCGTAGAGTTAACAGAGGAATGTGAACTCGACTCTAGTTCCAACAAAGTCGGAACGCAGAATTTGACCCCATCGTCCAAACACAATCCTGAACTCAGAGGCTCGTTGACTGAGCTCAGCAAATGAGAATATAAAATATTATGCAAGGTCCGTAAAGTGTCTTTATTGTGCAAACAAATAAATATATTCTACACTAAGTAGTCCCTTGATAAGAAATTGTTAATCAAGAGCTGCCATTGCTCCTGAAAAGGTTAACTTCGTAGATGAAATAGCAGAACTTTCCAAATAGTGCTTTACGCTCCCTAGGTAGGATTCTTTCAAAATTACTATGATTTTGGTTGTTTGTATCAAACATAATGTTCAACACCAAAACACCTACCTGTTGTGGACCGAGTGGGGTCTACACACTGACCTAAATTGTCTCCTCGAAATCCGCTCTGTTATCTCTCTTCAATACGAACGGCCATTTTTGTTCTATTCCAGCGGTGATTGTTTGCGGCAAGTGCCTGACGACGTGAGACATCAGCCAACACCCTGAGAATGGACCGCGCTGCTTGTTCTAATTCCATATTTTATTATATTCTGAGAAAGGTGAGCCTAATCTGCTAATCAAGCTCTGCCTAATCCTAGCTCTACCTCATCCAAACTCTGCCTCATCCAAGCTCTGTCTTCATACCCTCGAATATAAGCAAATGATAGACAAGCGCCCCGCCAAGAAACAGACTTTCACCCGCTGGATGTGTCGTATGCTTGTACCCCTCACTTAAGTTCATCTCTTCCGTCCTTGGAATATAGCAAGACTTTCTCAAGGAACGACGTGCATACACATTCATCGTAAGAAATTTGAAGTTCACCGTTTGTCCAGCGTTTTGAGGTTTCGTAAATTTTTAAATCTATTTCAATAAAGAGCTCTAATACATTTCATTTCTTGTTGAACTTTTTTCCCAATATATTCTTTTATGTTCACCGCCGTGTGATGTTTCCTTCCTCATTCTGATGTCAGTGAGAACCTGATGCAAGACTCAGTATAATTACGGTTATTGTAAAAGACAACGTGAGCAAAAGCCGTAATATGAGCAGAACCATTCAGACAGCATCGGATTAAGACAAGTCTAGGTTGGATTATTTGCTGCTAAATGAGGTTGAGAACCAATCTGCTCACGTACAGGTCCTATATTTATGCAGATTTTATTAAACTACACAAGTGATGCTTATGATTGTGTTGTGTTTCATCACTCACAATCACGGTAATTAATGAATAAAAATATTTTTTGATGTGTGCAGTCGCACTTAAGATAAAATAAGAGCCCGTGAAAGTGCATAATCGTGCTGCACAAGTGGCATAGGTGAAATGGGCAGTAATTAGGGTTATTTAGTCAGCCTGTCATTTGGTTTCACAACGCCACATGAGGTTCACGCACCGCCGGCCAGCAAGCGCCACCGCCTCTGTGTCACCAGGTTCCTCGCGAGCGGAAGGACACGCGTCAGCTGCAGTCTCTCTGGTGAGGCTCAGTGATGCTGAGCAAACTTTGTTGCGCTCATTTTTTAGGAGATCTCAGTTTAGCTAGGACCTGCAGGCCGCAGCTCGGACCTGCAGCAGCCTGAAAGTCACAGCTCGCACCTGCTGCAGCCTGCAAGTCACAGCCCGCACCTGCTGCAGCCTGCAAGTCACAGCTCGCACCTGCTGCAGCCTGCAAGTCACAGCTCGCACCTGCTGCAGCGTGCAAGTCACAGCTCGCACCTGCTGCAGCCTGCAAGTCACAGCTCGCACCTGCTGCAGCCTGCAAGTCACAGCCCGCACCTGCTGTAGCTTGCATGTCACAGCTCGCACCTGCTGCAGCCTGCAAGTCACAGCTCGCACCTGCTGCAGCCAGCAAGTCACAGCTCGGACCTGCTGCAGTGCTGCAGCTCGTAAGTCACATCTCGGACCTGCTGCAGCTCGCAAGTCAGTTCGGACCTGCTGCAGCTCGCAAGTCAGTTCGGACCTGCTGCAGCTAGCAAGTCACAGCTCGGACCTGCTGCAGCTCGCAAGTCACAGAAATGCTGGACGCGCGAAGTCAGCGAAGCGTCGCACGCACGCGCGCACTGCTGCTGACTCCAGAACAATGAGAAGCTTGTGAAGTTTTCGTCAAGTGGAGGCCGTAGAGGAGGTAATTACAATGGTGGCGGGTGCTGACCGTCAGGCCTGCTCAGTAATGAACGACCTCCCATTGTCTCTTGATCACCCACAACAGGAGCAGCAGCGTAGGCAGCCACCAAGGGGCGAGCGCCAGAACTGCACCAAAGAAAATGGGCTGATTATGTGTGAGTGAGTTTTTTGAACCTTTTCCGCACTTTTTCCGCGGTGTAAAACTATTAAATTGTTTATTAAGGGTCCGTGGCTCAACTCATCATCGTACGTCGAGAGAAGAAATAAACATACTGAATTCAATGAGAGCATCGAAAAAGATGCAACTTGGAGAAAGTTCAGAAAAAGACGTTTAGTTATAAGATGAAATAATGTCATTAATACACGACACATATAAATCAAACTTACTAGACAACGTGCACGGAATTCATCGTCACGAAGAGCACTTAAACATCTGCCACCTGATGAACTTGAGCAGTTCTGTTTCTTAGCATAGCTATAACCGTATAGTACTGACAGCTTGTTCTTGGTGCTCAAACTTTTACGGTAATTATTAGTTTTGATGGAAATGATAAGCAGTGCATGATCTGTGGAGAATTGTGCGCATGGTCTTAGTGTCATGCAGTGCAGCAGACAGCACGCACAGCAGTGCAGTTAGGGCGGAGTGCACTTGTGCCCCAGCGTCTTGCGCGAGGCTGCAAAATGATGGTGCGCTATGGCAGTAACGCCTTCAGAGAAAGCCACCTAATTTATCCCCGCAGTGTCCATGTTATGAGTCATCTCAGCACATTTATAGCATTAGAAAAATGCACGACGTTCGAGCGAGACAGTGGAGCACACCACGTTATAACTCAAACCGAACCAGCTTAGAACTGGGTCACACTGACCTCGAGTCCCGACTACGGACCAATGTGACTTCGAGAGAAGACTCACCACTGTTCGAAGATACCAGATCTTGACGTCGAGGGAAATTCTCGCGCTTAATATTCTCCCATGGTAATTATTTGATTTTTTCTTTCAAAAATCAAATAAGACCTCTCTCTAGCAACTCATTTAACTGTTTATCACTGTTTCCATAGAGTACGGACCTAAATGCATGGTTGTCAGCAGGCGCCGCCCGCTGAAGAACTTCGTTTTGAACGGTTTAGTAACAGACATGTGACAAAATGAGCGTTTCCCTCAGAAGATTAAGACCGGGCCATTCTTCAGCACCCCGTGAGACACGGAGGTGTGTCGCCACCACTCCCACTATAGCTCTTCGGGCACACGGAAAAAGTTTCATGTCAAACCCATTTTATCCTCAAAATATGGAGCATTTCCTTCAAACTCTAAGTGCACTATTTATCTCCGTGACCCTTGGTTCCAATTTGTCTCTAAAGTGAAGTGGTCCATTTATGTGTGTGTCTAGATGTTCCGAATCCATATTCGTCTTTCCGAAACCCGCGATCGAGCTAAATAGTTCCATTATTTAACTGTATTTTCAAAATACATCCTATCTATACTTCTTATTCACGTGTAGGATTATCTCTGATGCGATAGATAAATTTTAGATGCGCGAGGTAATTTCAAATTTTTTTTCTTTCAATCAGCAAATTCATAATGTAACTCAGGTCGTCTTACTTCCCTATATGTAATAGATTTCCAAGTATTCAGTGATGTTATCGAAGGTCGAGATACACAATATTACGTTACGCTTACTTGATACCTTGAAACCTTAATACAATGTTCCCTCGCCACATCGCTGATCCTCTTTCGCGGCTTCACCACTTCGCGGGCTCGACCGACCCCCACACATAAGTACATAAACAGGGTGTTGGTGGAACTCTTGGTACAAACTTCGGCTACTAGTAGAAAATACAAATTTAAACACTTTTACATCAGTAAAAAAATGTCAAAAAACACTTAGTTTTTTGTTTATTGGGCTTAGAAGTTTTTAATGCTACGCTACAAGAACACAACAGCGATTTCGCAACAGACAGGAATAAGGGCAATTTGGGGAATTAGAATGAACAAGTGTTGGCAGAATCGAACATGTTTTATTTACAGTTTAAAACTTTAATTCACAGATTCAGGAAATTTCTAGAAATTCATGGTCAACGTTAGCGACCCCTGGTGAGAAGCGTATGTGTATCTTTGTCAGTTGCAACCGTGGCACTGAAGTGGTAAGATGTATCACCTTACAAATACACAAATGGCAGACATGCATTTCACTTATGGTGCTGCTAATGGTAATGCAAGACGTGCCGCGAGAATCTATCACGAACGTTTCCCTAATCGAGAAGTCCAAGATCATCGATTATTCACTGCATTGCAACGAAGATTGACGGAAACCGGCAGTTTTAGTGTAAACAGAGTAGACGTTGGTCGCCCAATAAATTATCATCGAGAGCAAGAAGTGTTGGAACATTTCCGTAGAAACCCACGTCCGAGCACCCGTGCTGCAGCAGCATCTTTGGGTATTCATGACCATAGTACAGTGTGGCATGTATTGAACCGGAATAATTATCATCCGGATCACTTCCAGAGAGTCCAGGGTCTCCTTCACGTTGATTATGGTCCTCGTGAGCGATTCGCGCAGTGGTTTTTAGATCGGGGGGTGGAAGATGCCAATTTTGCAGAGTGTGTGTTGTTTACGGATGAAGAAACCTTCAGCCGAGATGGAATTTTGGATTATCATAACTTTCACTCATGGCAGCAGAACAACCCTCATGTCATCCATGAACGTCATCACCAACATCGCTACACTGTCAATGTTTCGGCAGGTATCGTGCACAATCAACTCATTGGTCCATACATTCTGCCAGAGCGTCTTACTGGAGATGTGTACAAAATCTTTCTTGAAGAAGTCCTTCCTGGTTTACTGGAAAATGTGCCATTAGGTATTCGTCGACGACTTTGGTTTCAACACGATGGAGCTCCGGCACATTATGCTCTAAATGTGCGACGGTTTCTTGACCAACAATTTCCAAATCGATGGATTGGTCGTGGTGGTGCTGTGTCCTATAGCCACCGAGATCACCTGATTTGACTGTTAGATTTTTTCTTATATGGGCACTTGAAATCTCTGATTTATGCGACACCTGTGGAGTCGGAAGAAGACCTTGTCGCTCGAATTGCAGTCGCTGCTGGAGATTTCGCTGACAACCCAGGAATGTTTGACAACGTACGCAACTCGCTTCGACGAAGGTGTCGTGCGTGTATCGATGTTAATGGTCGAAATTTTGAACACCTACTTTGATGCGTTCCTTTCTATTTTTATTAAAGTACCTCATGTCATTTAACGTTTTTCATTACCCTCGTGTGTTATTATTGAACATTAGTGCATGTGGTTAACTAGGATCGCCGTGAGTTCTTGAAGCGCAGCATTAAAAACTGCTAAGCCCAATAATTTAAAAACTAAGCGTTTTTCGATATTCTTTCACCGACGACAAAGTGTTTAAATTTGTATTTCTACGAGAAGCCGAAGTTTGTATCAAGAGTTCCACCAACACACTGTATATCAAATAATAAACAATAAATTTGAAATATAGCATTAAATACAGTTACAAAATAAAAAATAAATGTAATTAATATTGTGGTAGAGATAAAAAAAAAGTGTATTTTGAAATATAAGCACACAGTTGAATTTTTGACTGCGTAAAAATGGAAACAGAGCCAATTGGGAAGCTATAGATTTACGCATTCGCGACCGCGAAGGCTTCGTGAGATTAGCGTCATAGCGTGGCGATTTACAAGGCGGTCTATGATTGGTGCAAAAATGAAAGACGGCCAATGACAGGCACTCATTTTGATACCTGGCTTGTGATTGGTGCTTTCAATATTCATATGTGGTGAAATCTTCATTCTGTTTGAAATAAAGTGCTTCCTGGTTCAGATCGTTTTACGCTGTCTCGTGATTTTTTGAATGTGACTATATTTCAGCAAAAATGAATAGAATTGTGATGGAAGGGTTAAATAGTTGTACAGGGAGGGTTTTAAAAATCTAAATGGACACAAATATATACGTAAAAATCGGCGATCCCACTTCGCGGAAAATCTTTCGCGAGGGGTTTTGGAACACGATACAGGAGACCGGCTAGCCATTTTTTAGAACCCATCTTAGATCCTTCCCGAATTACCCTGACAAAAGGGTAAT